>WYDI02002376.1:0-46326 GCA_009867235.2 Psittacus erithacus
CATTGTTATTATTGGTGGTAGCAGCAGTGGTTTGTGTTATACCTTAGTTACTGGACTGTTCTTATCTCAAACCGTGGCAGTTACATTCTGTTGATTCTCCTCCCCAACCCCCAGAAGCAGGGGGGAGGAAGGGGGGAGTGAGAGAAAGGCTGCGTGGTTCTGAGTTACGGCTGGGCTGAAACCACAACAGAAGCCTTTGAGGGTAGTTAGGTCAAATATATGTATTTTTAATGGGCATCTTGTCTGTTTTTCTGTCTGAATATAGTGGTCCAGGAAGACGGGGTTCCTGTGGTCTGCTGAGCATATCACATAGTGGCAGAGGGGAATTCTTGGGCTACTGCTATACTCCGTCAGTGACTGGTATGGGACTGAATCTTAAAACCATCTTACTGGGTGTTCCTTGATCCTATTCTTATCCTTTCTGTCCCAGCAACTGAAGAGCTATGCTGGGACCTTAACACCTCCTGCCTGTCCTGTTTGCTGTTACAGAGGAAGGATGCTCAGTGATTGTAAAGCAACCTGGAGTTCTTGACAAGGATAGAGGAGTTGAAAGATGGATGCTATAACTAGCAAGTGCTTTCCAGCAGTATGGAGATTGTATATCTCATTTGTATCCCAATGACAACAGTCCACAAGAAATAAATGAGATGCCAGTGCTAAAGCCTGTGTAGATTCAAGGCTGGTACAGGGGAGGTAGTGGAGGAAAATGTAACTTCTCCCACCTTACCAGGGAAAAACTACTTTGACAAAGTGATGAATGTGTGAGGAAAGAGTTTAAGCAACTGCAGCATAAAGTCAGTGAGTGATGGTGTGTTCTGTTCCTTGCATGGTGAGAACTCTGATTTCTGCACAGGACAACCTGCTGCTGCCCAAGTGGTCCAGCAAAAACAGCCCCCATGGGAAGCACTGTAGTGTTCATTATAGTTTATTATACTTGAGGATCTCTGTTTGGGAAAATGAAACCAGGGAACGCTGCTGAACAGGCAGTGCTGGAGAAGAAGGAAAGAATACACAAGGCTGGCAAGCTGTGACTCTGCTGTGGGAGGAGAACATGCATGGGGCTTGCCTGCAGCCTCTAAATCCACCCTTTGCCTTGGGAGAGATGTGGGTGGATAGAGTTCTGTAAGGTTTTGCCTGGCAATAGAGAGATGGAAAATCAGGCGCAGGGTGTAGGTTAGCCAGGGCCTTCCTCTGGGTCTGAATGAGGTCAAGTTGGTTTATTGTGCAGCTCAACAAGAGGAAGAACTACTGAGCCAGATGTCTGCAACTGATTAAGTTAAGAGAACTTAAAGTTGACACTGCAAGGTGGGCTGCTTTATAGTCACACCTCTGAACCTACATGGCAGAGCTACTGTTGGAATGAGCAAGCTTTGCCACTGGGGTCTGTGGAGGACACCTGAGTGCTGAAACTGATGTATGAAGAGTTTAATGGGTAGTAGCCAGAGTGAAAAATGCTGTTGCTGCCTGCAACAGAGGAAGTATTCTTTATTAAGTATTGCAGTACCACTAGAATTGTGGTACTGCAATGTTCAGGGTGCTCTGCAAGTGCCTTTCCTGCCTCACAGGCCTTCCTGTTCCAGTGTTGAATGATAGAGGGCAGTTAGAAGGTATCTTCAAAATAGCTATTAAGTGGAGGGAAAAGGTAAGTGTTTGTATGTATTCTGATAGAACAGATCCTACTGCAGCCAGAATGAAATCAATCATTCTTCCAGTTGTTGCAGAAGCAGATGACCTTTGCAAAAGGGATAATCAGAAAAGACTCAATGGGAGAAGAATAGGGAATGGACAGAGCTGAGGGGTGAGGGTTGAAATGAGAGTAGGGCTGACAACTGGCCTATATCTTTCACACCAAGCAGCATGTTACCATTCTTCTGGAATCCCCGTGCTGCAGCAGGATCTCACACAGCCAGAGTTTGTAATCTGCTTCCCAAGTGGAGGTGGAAGCATGGTCTCAACTGCACTGTAGGGTGGGCGCTGTGGGCAAAACACTGCTATTCCACCTATAGGAAACCTTTAATTCCTGCTGAGGAGGGCTAGCCAGGTATGGTATGCCAGGTATTGTGGTCTGAACCCAGAAGCATAGAGAGAAACCAAGCATTACCTTTGGTGCAGGAAACATGAAGTGTTCAGCACTGGTGGCATGTTCTTCGTCCAGCTCTCTCCTATCTTCTCAGTTTTTCTGTCCTTATCTGGACATGATTTTTCTGCAGGGCTTAATGCTGGTGTGCTGTGTCAGAGGCTGCCTCTGGGACATGCTTGGAAGTGATTGTCCCCTCCTTCATGGGTGTTAGCCACAAAGCACAATCATAGAGATCAGAAAAACTCAGGCTGGAACTGTGGAGCACCCAACAGAAGCTTGGCCACATCAGGTAGAGGGGGTACCTTTAGGGAATCTGGGCGTTTGCCCGGTCCATGCATGCCTGGGACATGCTGCAGTGACAAATGCAGCTCTTGGATTTCAAGGGCATTAACTGCCTGAGAGCTGCAGGCGTGTGTCACATGAGGGTGCTGCTGGCTGGTGGCTGTTCAGAGCTCCGCAGAACAGGTCTTGCTGTTGCAGCTCAGCTTCAGAGGGGCTGGATTGGCAAGCTCAGAGATGCTGGGGACTGATCTTGCTGTTCTCATTTACCAGCTGGCCTTTGTACAGGCCTGGATAGAGTATTTGTCTTGTGGAGCACAGTTCATTTCCTTGGCTAGCACAGTACTGGCTTTGCTAACACTGAAGGTAGTAGATTTGTCAGCTTTGTGAGGTGAGGTCTGTTTAAATCTTGTGATTAAATCTGTAATTGGTAAAGCTTGAAGTGGGTATGGCTGAAGTGTATGCCCTCTCCTGGAGATAACCTCTGACTTAGTGCAGGCAAAGCATTCAGTCCTCAGACAGTTAGTCTGAGACAGGGTGAAGTGGCAGCCTCTGTTATTGAGACATTTGTATCCTGAAGGTTATCACCTTCAGCTTATTGCATGTGGGTGTTGAGAATAGGTACCTGCTGTTCCCTTCACAGCTGCCGTTGGAGCTGAGCTGTCAGGACCTCAATTCAATTAGCTCACAGCCTCTCTGAGCCATCTCATCTGCCTTGTTTAACCAGGAATGTTTCTATCCCTGCCCAAGCCCTCTGTGAGGGCTGTGGTGGGCTCCATATGCTTTGCTGGTTGGACAGAATCTTACTTGTTTTTGCTGAAATGACTGGAAATGATACTCAGTCCCTCCAAGAAGAGGTGCATAAGATCTAACTTTCCCAGTTTTCCCAGTTGCCCTCACTTTCCTTTCTCACCATGTTTGGCTGGTGGGAACTAGCTTTGCTTGTGCCTCTAACCTATGCAATCATGGCGCTTGCTCTCTCCCACCACTACCTGAGGGCTCCAACCTGCTCCCTGGAGAAAATGAGTGACAACAGAGCTTCCTTGTAGAGGATCCTTAGATCTTTCTGGCTCTCTTTAATTGTATCCTCTCTCCAGTGCCATCTGCCAGATGTCCCAACTGTTACAGGTTTAGCTGAGGATTCATGACACTGTTCCCAGTGTTTGTTTCCCCATACAGCTTTATGCAACAGTAGAACAGCATCCAGAGAATATGCATCACTCCTCTGGGGGAAGGCAGCAATATCTCTGTGAAGTGTCTGTGTCCCAGGTATGGGTTTGGTTTGTTTTATTATTAGGAAAACCACAACACTCCCATTCATCTCCCTCAGGCTAATGCTGATGTCACAACAGCTACAGAGTGATTCGGTGTCATCATAAAGTATTCATGCAGAAAGATTCTTTCATCTTCTGTGTTCTTCAGAGCAGTAAGTATCACCGGGACACAATGTTGGACTGCTTATAACATAAAGGACTTTCCTGCTGCATTTCATCCACAGCTCTTGAAACCTTTTTCTGATCCTGTTAAAGATCTATTGCTCTGCATTAGGTAGAAGCCCAAGAGAGAGCCACACAAATGGTTTGAAGACTTATGGCAATTTGCTAACTGAAATGGAGTTAAAGGATATCTTAATTCCTTGTATGTTTTTTCTGATCTTTCTTCCTCTTGACCATAAAGTGGGGAAATATTGGTGAGTGTGTAGGTCAATGTAGCTCTATTATTAGGTTTCCTTTGATAAAAGATATTGTATCAACTTGGTGAGAGGTTTTCAATAATGGAGCTTCACTGCAGTTCTACTGTAATTAAATATTGATTCCCTATTTTGTTCTATAAAAGCATAAGGCCTTCCCTCATGTCACTGTCCCACCTCTTGTCAAGCTGTGATTTCATAAGATGTGTCTGTGCTGTCAACATCAGCTTAAAATGTGCCACCTCTTTGCTTTCTCCTGCCCTGGCCTCACAGCATGTTGCCCCCTGAGATGCTGCTGTGCTATAAATCCCATCAAGGAGCTGAGCTGGTTCTAAAAAGTGTGACATTGTTTTGGTTTGTGAATTATTTTTATCCCCTGATGAACTGGTGTGTGCATCACAGTGCTGCTGCAGAACAAAATCCTGCTGGCACAAGTGAGATGACAATGTGAACAGGGCTTGGTGGGGAGGCAGAGACTCTGCTGCCAGACTATTCCTCTGCTGAAAGCACAATTGAATTGCTCAGCAGAAGCGCCCTCTGCTGCTAGGGGATATGACTGTGTCAGAAACCCTGGCAAAGGGGTTCCCACCCCATCCCCATAGCAATAATTGTTCCAATAGGCATTGCTAAACTTAAGGGACTGTCAGTGTTACCCTTTTGGTTCAATTAGCTCTACAGTCTCTGACCTGAAAGGTCAAGTGAAAATTCTGTTCTTGAAGGAGATGGCATCCACTGAGCCCGGAGGAAAAGACAGAGATCATAGAAACTATTCTTCACTTACTCCAATGTACTAACACCTGGGGGCATGGTATTCCAACCTCCCTTTGCTTTGGAGATCTCATGATTGGGTCAGGTGTCCTGATGTCCCTTTCCAGCACAAACTGACCCCTGTATCAGAAGGGTTTGTCATTGTAGCTATGTCTTTGAGCAGAAATGAGCCTATTGTTTGTGCATTAAATCTGCATGATGTGGAGTTGGTTGGAGCCATTGGTGTCAAAGACAGATGAAATCCAGTTCCTGAGCATTTTTGCCAGTGTGTTTTCCTGCCCAGTTTTGTGTATCATGGAACCTGTTTTGTGCTGCCTCATGCCACTGCTTATGTCATGCAAGAATAAGTAAAATGCTATTAAATCAGAATAGCAGCGGTTTCTCCAAGTAAGAAGAGATGTCACAAAAGGCAGACAGTGGAGGCTTTGGCTTAGCAAGTTCATCCTTGAACTTTTGACCTAATTTGCTGCTTGCTTTATTTCTTTCAGAGAGAAGCAAGAACTTGCTGAGAGAGGCAGAGTGGTTTTCAGCATCTTTGGGTGAGGTTTCCACCTCAGACACTTCAGCTCTGATGAGCTTTCCAGTGCTGCAGAGATCCAGGTGCCTGAAGGTAAGCGTGGCTGGTTCCTGCTCCCTCAGGATCTGAAGAACCCTAGCAGGGTTTTCCACAGTAATGCGGATGACAGAGGTCTGCAGAACCTGTCTACTGTTCAGGGCATTCCGGAGGTCTTGCAGGTAATTTGATTAGAGGCATTCCTTGTGCCCAGTTTTACTGGTAGGGATGAATATTAGGCACCTAAAGGCAGGAAAGCAATGCAGTTTGGAGTAGTGGCCTACCACCTGGGCTGCATTTAAAACTTTGCTCCTAGAGCACTATTGCTGTGCCAGGACAGAGGTAACATGTGCGTGCGTGTCTGTTCTTTCATCCTCCCTCCTCATTTAGTGTCAGGGTAATGTAAAGCTGCATGTGAGGGCCAATTATGATACTTATCACTTCCTCTGACAGTGCCAAGATACCACTTTTTAATGTGGCTCCATTTTTGTTTTGCTGCTGACACACAGCCAGTGAGATTAGGAAGGTGAAAATTGCTCACTTCAGGAAGGTTTGTCTCTCAGCCTCTTTATCCTTTTGGATTTATGCCTTGCTTTTAGGGTATAAAAGCCCCTTGTGTTTGCATTATCACTTAGCATTAAAGGAAATCAGGAACAAAGGGCTAATGTTCCTTTAAAAGAAAAAAAATCATGCCCTACTTTAGTAAGATGCTTAAGATTCTTGTGAATGGAGGCTGTAAGGCATATTAAACTGCTCTGTGTTCTGGTTTTCCAATTTACTAATCCTGCTGATTCAGATTTTACTGGCAAACGTGCTACAATTAACTGCTTTGTAGATACAGTCCTAACACATCCGGTTGCTGTTAGGACAATGCCTAAGGAGTCTCTATATCCCATCAAAGGGTTAAGTTTTTCTCTTTAACATGTATTCTGAGGCATCTGCCAGGTAGGGACTAATACATAGAGCTTTACTGATCAAATGCTCAAGCAGTACCCCTTATTTAATACAAAGCAGATAGTTACCTGTTGCTTAGTGTTAGTAGTAAATATTTATATTGTAGTAGCATCAGAAGCCCTGGCCAGTATTACAGTAGGGGCATGCAGTAGCTGTGTTGGAGGCTTACTAGGACACTTGGAACCATGACTCTCTTACATAGACACCTATTTTTATTTGAGTTTATGTAGCTTTTGAGGATGCTTCTTGGTATTTCTGTTTCCACAGAGGATGAATGAGAATGTTTTTTATTAGAGTTTGATACTGACTGCAGTCCACACTGAGTAGTGCTAGACAGGCTAGACATAGGCTGCCATTAGGGCTGGCATATTGGGTGAGGAATCTGTGGAAGGCTAATTCCATGTTCTGTTGGTGTAGATTGTAAAGATATCTCCATGCTGTGTTTCGAGCTGAAGCAGTGCTGGAGAAGAGGCTGAAAATAGTCAGAGCAGGTGACCTCAGCAGTGAGCTGTCTGACAGCCTGCCTGAACTAAAGCTGCATGACCTTTAACGTTAACTGAAAGATGTGTTCTTTACTGCAGGAACAAGTAAAAGATAGAAAGGATACTGACTTCCCTAGGCAGGCAAATTCTTCTTGAGTTGTTTGTTACCTGGATTTCCCAGAACTGGAAGCTATGAGGTGTGAGTCTCACCCTAGGGAGGCAAATAAAGGAAGGGAAATAGCCACTTTGAGAAGTCATTCACAGATCTGCCCAATCCCACTCTCCACCAGAGACCTGAAATGCCTGCTGTCATCTCACTCTCTCTTGCTTAAACCTACACCTTATGCCTTTACACCACAGTGGTGTGTAAACCCTGGTAAACACACTGGTTCTTTCATTCCAGGCAACAAACACTGATCGAGGGCCTGATTTGTGGTGCCTCAATCAGCTTCTGCTGTTGCCAGCTGGCTTGCAGAGGGAGAGATGCTGTGGTGCTTGTCTGTATGGTGGGATTTCCTCAAGGGTCAGAGAATTCCTAGGTGCAGCCCTTTGCTTCAACCCTCTCCCATGCGATGGACTGTGCAGTCCTGTCTTCTGAGCTCCCTCTTACTTGGTGGACCAGAACAAACTGAGAAAAGTGTGTGTGTTGTCTCTACTAATGCCTTCAAATGTTCCACCCCCTCCAATATACCCCACCAGTATGTTGCAAGTTTTGGGTTATGCTGGATATTGCTTAAGCTGTTGTCTAGCTAAAGCTCCGGGATATATAGCTGGGCTTAGATTGTGCCACTTAAGGAGACTATACATAGCAAGAACAGATACAGACTGACCAAATTTTTACTCTGTTTGACAAGACCTAATATGGAGTGGCTGATTTGACAAGTGTTGGTAAGTTGCTTCCTCTTATATGGCTCAAACAGAGTAAGAAATGCTGTTCTTTGAACAGAAACTTCTATAACCACTATAAAGGAGATGTTGCTGGGTTTGGTTTTGAGAATGAAGTGGCTAAAAGGGGCCTTGTGAAATTTCCTGATGTGGTTTGAATTTTTTTATTCCTTTTTCTTCTGAGGGAATTTACTTTAGAATTGCGAGCTGGTGAAGGAGAAGGGAAGAGGTGAATGAACAACACTGAGTTCAGAAAGCCTTGAGAGTGTGGGGAAAGAGGACCATTGCCTATTTGATGGTGAATGCTTTGTAGTCTAGCAGATGGGACAGTGAAGGAGACAGATGTATGGCATTCTCTTTGCTTCCTACTTCTCAGTCAATACAAAGACCTTGGGATGTGGCACAGAGTCAGGATACTGTAAAGGAGGGGCGCAGCACAGCTTGTTTAGGACTGGTTTGAAAAGCAGGCAGAGACTGGTGGTGCTGAGAGTAATGGTAAGAGTCATCAAGTGGAGGCCTGAGCACAGATCAAGATGAGACACAGTGGCAGAGGCTGCTCCTGTGACCTCCATCTCATTCAGTTGCATAAATCATGGCTTTTGCTTTGAAGTTCAGGCTGAGATCAGTTAGTTTTCCCTCTCCAGTGAACAGCTGCTTCCCAGAGTTCAACTCTGCTTCTCAGAGTGAACCTGAATGTGTGAACAGCCATTGGCAGATCATGGCCAGGATATAAACCCCTGCTTGAGTGACTTGGATCTGACTGAAGGTGGGCTGGAAAGTGACCTGATGCATCCAAGAAACAGGCTGAGCAGGATGCAAGTGACCAATTCTCTATCACTCAGTGTGGTCCAGCAGGTTACACTCTGTAAAACAAAGGGAACTTGTTTTCCTAGAGCTTCTCTCAGCCCTTTTTGAAAATGGCCTCTCTTTCTACTTGCCAGCCACAAATAGGATTGTGCACCATTACCTTCCACCTCTGAATTCTCATCCTGCCCCCAGGCTTATCGGGGAAACTGAAGCAATGATCATGTTAGTAGCTTGGTCTGCCTGTGTGATCAGAAGGCACAGCCAGAATTAGCACAAAGGAAAACTGCTAATTTTGCACTTGCCCCCAGTAAAACCCTTCTTAGAATCAAATGAGTACCTAAATCTGGCTGAAAGACATGTTTCAGAACCTATGAGCCTTGTCTTGTTCTAAGCAGAACTTGTAGTTTACTACTGAAAGCTTCTGGAATTCGGACGTAACAGCACATTTGTAAGAACAGGGCTGAGTGCTGATCCTCCTTCCTGCAGCTCCCAAGAAAGCCCAGTGTGAAAGGAAACACTCAAATGCTTCTGAGAGTCATCCTGTGGCAACTGATGTGTCTAATTTCAGAGCAAAAGTACTTCTGAAGGGCAGAGGATTAAAACAGGGTGGGGGGAGAAGTTACCCTGCGGGAGATTGTCAACAGATGTTCCATTATAGTTCAAAGAGCACTAGCAAAAGGCTTCTGCTGCAGGGATATATTAATTCTGGGCAGTTCATCACAGGGAGACCTGTTTTATTACTGGGAGGGTACCTCTGGTAACTTAGCTCTTTATTTGAACTGTGGGTGGGGGGTTGGGTCTACCTGTAAACAGGGAGCTGAACAGTACAAACACATACTTATTTTCTTACGCAGTTATTTTCTTGCTGCTGTGGCCGCTGTCCACTGATCAGGATCAAGCTGGTGTTGTGGTTCAGGGGGTTATTTGGCTGATGAGTCTTTCAAAAGCAGCAATATTAGAGAGGAACTGAGGCTAATCATTGTTAAACTGCTGGTGCACATGAAGCAGACCTGTGCTGACTGTATCTTTCAAGTATATTTATTAGACAGGAAGTGGGAACAAGCACAAGGAAGGCTGCGCAGGCTGTCAAGCAGATGAATACATTGATCCCTGTCTTTAAAATGCACACATCTATCAAATTTGGCACTGTCTAGCACCCTATTTGAGCTTCCTTCATGTAATTGTTAATGATTTCTTATAAAAGCTTTCTAATGTTGCAGAATCAGCTGTGGTGGGGTTCTAGATTGCAAGCTGTGTAACACCAGCCACAATTAGAAAGTCCTCTTCTGGGCGGGTCTAAGTGTTTCATTTTCTGAGAGCATTCTGAAGTTGTGCTTTGGGTGAAGGTTGATTTTTCTCATGTCTGTGAGGAAACGTATCCCCTGTAGCATTAGAATGGGGAAGAGTCTTCATTCAAATGTGGTGGATGGGGACTTTAAAGGCCTTCATTATCTTACAAAGTTTTGGGGGAATTAAAAAAAAACAAACTACAAACAGTTTTGAGGGCCTAATACTGATGGGAACGTTTATATTAGCAGTTATGGTCTTACAGATTTGCTTATCACTTAGCTGTGTAGCAGTAGGACCACAGATTTGGCTGGTTTATGGGCAGGAAGTGCATGATTTCTATTTGCTTTGTGGTGGATGGAAGGAAGAGAAGAGCCAGAATATCCTTCTCTCACTTCTCTATGTGGTGAGAGAGGTAGCTGCAGCTGGGAACATCCTTGGCAGAGCCTCAGGAGGTAGCTTAGAAAAACTCTCCCCCTCCCCCCCTGACAAATCCACATTTATACTCAATTGAATGTAGTCATAGAAAATTGAGTATAAATAATGTGGAGGCATGCAGCATCCTGTTTCCTTCCTTCCTAGGTGTCTGGGAAATGACAGTAGGCATTTTCTGTTGTCTGGGTATGAGAACAACACTGGCTACTAAAAGCTTCCCAGGTTATACATCATTTCATAGCCTTCATTACTGGAAATTTACTGCTCTGCCTTCCTGGCTTATTCCTGCTCTCTGGATCAGTACAATGCCTTTTTCATTCTGCTTTAAGTGGTAGCAAGCACGCAGGACTATTATCCATGGGAGAGCCTCATGGGGTTGTTGGTCTTATGAGATCTAAGCTGCTTTGTACACTCCAGCGCTCCTCAGGGTGGTTACTGTGTCTCTGAACACTACCTGTAGCCTTATTTGACACAATGGTGAAAATACACAGTATCAAAAGCTAAAATTCCTGCTCCATCCCTGGCAGTGTTGGAGGCCATGTTGGACAGAGCCTTGGATGACATGGTCTAAGTGTGAGGTGTCCCTGCCCATGGCAGGGAGGTTGGAACTTGATGATCTCAAGGTCCTTTCCAACCCAAACCATTCTATGATTCTATAAAATCCAGGCACTTAGCCATGGAGGAAAACTGAATGGGCAGAGAACTGGCACATAGCACAGGTAGCCCTGCCCTTGGCGCATCAGCTCTCAGTCTGTCATGTTTCATCTGCTTATATCCCCTTCCCTTTCAAAACATGAGTCTGGAGAGAGGAGCGGAGGGCAGAGAAGGCAGGTGGGTCACAAACTCTGCTTTTATCTGGATTTCTTTCCTTCCTATTTAGCTTTAAATGTGATTTGATTGAATCTCATCCTCTTGCTAATTAATAACATAACTGTGCCTTAGCCTAGGAGGCATTAAACTAAACCTCATCAACAGCAAGAGCTGTGTTCAAGGAGACACGGAGAAACTGGCAGCAGTTTTCTGGTTCTGTCAGTCTGCTTTGCTGCTCATAAGGATGAAGCCCACACAACTGCCTGTGGTCTCTCTCCAAACTGTGCCACTCAGAAACTGCTTCACCTGGCTGGGAAGTGAGAACTTGGCTGGGCAAAGGCAGTCAGCTTTGTGCCTCCCAAGAGTGGCTGCCTGCACAAGCCTGTCCTGCTGCTTCCTCTCTGGCTAACGCAGATCTGCCTTGTGCTATCTCTTAGCAGTTTGTTCTGCAAAGAATGAATCAGCCCTGAGTGGGGTTGGTGGTAAAAAGGCAGAACAGAGGAAACTCCAACATCAGCCACTAGAATGATGCTGACTTCAGGCCTGAGACTGGCCGAGTTGTAGCATGTTTGTTCTGTTACTTAGCTCTTTTGTTTTGTGTAGTTGTATGTTGGGACTGGACTGAAACCTCTGCAGGGTTTAGAGTTCACTTGCAAGTCTTCAGAGTAAGGACTTTGCTAGGCTGTGAAGTCTTTGCTCTCCCCTTGCTCTAGATCTTCCAGAGATTTGCTTTTATAGAGTAGTTCCATTCGCTGTACTTTGCTTTTGCAGTAGAAAATCTCAGAACACAGTCTATGACATAGGCTGGGTGATTTTGCTGAGGTATTGTAACAGCTCAGGAGAGACTCTTATCAGGTCTGTAGCAAGAGCTGGGCATTTGAAGCAAACCGCAAACGCTTACCTTCATGTTAGTCTGAGCCCCAAAGAGAAGAGTTCAAAACACCTATAACGTTACACAAAAAAGCACGTGCCTTTCAATTTGCTTTGTCTTCTGTACTATAGAAAGAAGCATGGTAGATGATGCTACTAAAGTTTGGATTAGGCTGGCTTTCAGGATATTTCTGTAAATAGAGTTTGGGGTTACAGTTGACAACAGATGAGAATAAGGGTATCTTCAGAGGCAAAGGAACAGAGTCTAAAGGTCTATGTTAGATTATTTGGTCTAGTGTGGTTCTCTGAAAGAGAATTAAACTGATTTGACTGCATAGAAATTAATCTCATTGAACCCAGACAGGGAATGACCCTGACAAGAAGCAACACAAGCAGGGGGTGGTGTCCTTCTGAACCCTTAGAGCTCTGATTTGTAGCTGTCTGGCAATTTCACCAGTATCAGCTCTGTGAGTCTCCCTACACCAGACTACTGCTGTTTATCTATCACAGGATTCATTGTGATTTACAAACACTTTTCAGTTAGATGTTTGCAATGAAATATGAGGACCAGGACACCTTTGGCATTTGTAACTTTATTGCAGAAAAAAAAAATTCCACTATTAACATATTTTACAAAGAAAGTTGCACTTTGGTGTTGGGCGAGTTTTCTTCCTCACCCCTTTCCCCTGGACAGTGATGCATGGGAAACCAGAACAACCAGCCCCTGCCCTTTCTGTTGTGTGCAGAGACACTTTCCAGCTCTGCCAGCCTGCACCAGTTCCATCCAGGATGGAGCCTATTTTCCACCAGTAACTTGCCTCTATTTGTGCCAAAAACCAGTAGCACCCTGCCCTCCAGCAGGGGAAACAAGTCTGTAGCTAGGGAGATTGCTCTGCACAGACAATGCCTGATACAAAAACTTTGGAGTTGTGACAATTGCCCTTTAATTTTCATGCAGTAATAGTAGGAGAGAACCAACCCTCTTCCCTATTTTACTGGGCATCCTTACAATAAACAGATGCAAGGCCAAAGCCAACAGCAGAACCCAAACTGCACCGCAGCCATTTGTCAGCCTCTTCAGGCAGTAGTAGCACAGGAAGGAGGAACCACTGCCTTACCCAGTTCATCTATTTGACCCAGACCAGTTCTGCTCCATCTTTGGGCTTTGCAGATAATTTAAGACCTGCTGGTTGGAAAATTCCCCTTTCCCTGCTAAGACAAGTAATGACAGCACTGAAGAAAAAAAGGCAGTTTTGCTAGTGAGGGCTGGTATCTGTTCCTTTGTGGGGTCAGTGGGTGTTGCTACTGAAAGGAGAGGACAGACTGAGCCTTTTAAGAGCAATGTGGTAGACAATCTCTGTCTAGCCTTTTCTGTATTCTAAGGGAGCAACTGACTTACAAATCAAACACTCTAGAGAAGGTATGTGTTTCTCTTTACTTGCAGTCAAATGTGAATTAGAAAATAGGAGCAAGTGTTAATTACATGAACAATTCCATGTCATGCACACTACGGTCTTTCTGAGGCAAGGGCACCAAAAGATCCTCAGACTTACACTCAGAGCCCTGTTCCGTTCCTTGAGGGGACTCAGGAGCCTTGGATGCAGGCTACAGCAGTGATATTTTGAGGCAAAAGTGCAGAATCTAATCAGCCTAACGCCTAGAAAGGGAACAGGAGGAAGGCACCTACATCCAAGATCTGTCCTCATGATGAGACGCCAACTGGCACAAAGACCAACATTAGAAGATAAAGGAGCTTTGACCTTGCATAGCAGAGGAGGCAGAGTGCAGTACTAGTTTTGTACAACTTTCAGCAACCAGATGCTAGCAGCAAAATAGGAGGTACCTGAGGAAAGGCAAGTATCAATCCAGGCAGAGAAATAGACTAAAGCATTCACTGAGCCTGGGCAGAGTTTACACATATGCTGAAGGCATCAAGTATGGGAGACACGGTTTCCTAATTTTGGTGAGACCAAATTAGTGTGTCTAATTGCAAAAGACTGAGTCCTATCAAGACCTGTTAAGCTAAAATTATGTTCATTTTCCTCCCAGAAACTTCAAAGCAACATCAAGTAGCAAGGGCACTTCTCCAGTGGCCACAAAACTGTTTTCCCTGGTTAAAAAGAAAAGGTATGCACGTAGAAGGAAGCAGAGCAGTCTGTCATCCTCCTGGTAGGTGTTTCAGGATGGGCTATGCCAATCCTGGGAATAAAGCTGAAACAGGAACAAAAAAAGTGCAAGGAAAAAACCCAAACCAAACAACCTTAAAAATACAGAACAAGAAGGAGCCCAACACAACTGCTTTCCACATCCTTGGCTCCCTCAGAAAAAAGCAGTCTCTTTTGCTAGCACTGTGCTGACACCACCAGTGTTAAGAGCTCTTGTATGGATCGCTTGCCTACCTCCTTTGAAAGCAGCAGCCACCAAGATGGACAGAAGAGCTCCATGGGGAACATGATGGCAAAGGTTGTCTTGGCTAATTGGTCACCACACTAAAAGGAGGAGGCACCTCTTCAGGGCATGATTTCAAGCAGAGCCTGGAGGAAAGGGCCAGACTTGGGCTCTGTTTCTCAGCGTAAAAACTTCAACATTGAACTATTGAAAAGTGTCTAAAACCAAAAGCCATCTGAAAAGGATCTTTCAGTTGTGTGCAAATCACAGCCCCTCATTCCTCAGCAGATCGTCTGGGACCTCAAGAAGTCCTCAAGGCCTTCTCCTCTGGGAAGTTCAGCCGGCCAGGCTGAGGACAGCCTGGTTGCCTAGTAGCTGTAGAGTGAGAGAGGGGTGTCCTCCATCATGTCATCCTAGAAGCAGAGAAGAGCGTGCTTTAATGAGAAGTCTGCATGGTGGCACACAGTCCCAGCCTGGAAGAGTGTCATGCAGACAGTACAGCCTTCTCACCCACACTGTCACAGTGTGGTCATCTGCCCAGAAATGCTCCTAAATGCTGTCCCTGTGCAATTCCTTGGGCTGTCACTCTCTCCTCCTGCTGCAGTTTTTGGAGAGATGAGGTGCATTCAGCAAAAGCCTGCCTGCTGCAGGGATGTGGAAAACCCTGGCTGTGGAAAACTCCACTCAGCTTGAAACAGCATCAGCTTGCTTGCTAGCTGCAGAAGGGAATCGGTACTTCTCTGTCCCAGAAAGCACAGTGAATTAGTTGCATCTTCCCCGGAGCTAATCCAGCCTCTCAAACCCCATATGTTTTTATACCCCCAAAAGCTCAAACGCAGACAGACAGACAACCTTGCTGGAGCAGAGCATGGAATCTGCTTTGTTAGAGTCACAAAGCAAATATATCAAGAATACAGGAGGTGGAGCTAGGAAGGTGTCATTTCAGGGGAAGCTGGGATGGAGCTCCCCTTCCTCTCTCTATTTAACCTCTTAGCATTCCCCTGCAGAGTGAGGGAAAGGCAGAGAGCTTCTTTAGTGGCCAACCTTGAGACTTGCTGTCTTGATTCAAACCCTGGATTGAAGGAGAGGGACCTAAGAGGGAACAGGAGTTGTGATCAGCATTCATGCTGCTGCAAATACCCAAGGCATTACTAATGTGGTAGAAGGGGAACTGCAGAGCAGCCAGTAGCAAGCCAGACCATGTCAGGCTGGGCTGAAGGCATTACTCACCATGGGCAGGTCCTGCAGGCGCCGGAACTCCATGCGGCTGTTGTGCTGGCGGTATCTCAGGAAGCCCACTAGGCCTAGGATGCCCACCATGACAATGAACACAGAGATCACGGTGATCACCAAGGGATCAGTCTTCGTTGTATCAGCCAAAGGGGAACTGGGTAGCTCTGCAAGGACACCAAGGGAATGAGGCCAAAGGAGAACCTTCAAGGCTGGAGTAGCACAGCCTTGTCTTTGCTGGTTCTGCTCAGTACAGCTGAGGGGCAATTTGAGGTAGCCCCCACCCTTTGTAAGAGCAGGAACAAAAGCAAAGCATTTACCTGGATTTTCATCATCACCAACATCCAATACAGAAGCTTTCTCATGCATGGGCTCTAATGCCTTCTCCAGTGTAGGTGTGCTGGTAGGGATGGCAGCTGTGCTAGCATACGTGGAGCTGGTCACAAGGGGTCTCACTGTCACAGTACTGGAGACAATAGCAGAGGACATGCTCCCTGTGGTTAAGATGGGAGTAGAGGAGGTAATGGGCATTGTGGTGCTCTCCTCTGTGGCACCCACAGGGCTTGTTCCTGGCCTGGTTTTGGACCTTGCTGCTGTGGGTCCCGTAATCTGCCCACCAAAAGGCTGAGAGCTGTTACTTGTTGCTGCAAAATAGAACCAAGCAATTATTTTAAAGGATAAAGTGCAAGTGCACTGCTCTGTGACAAGAGGTAAGCAGGGCTGTAAGGAAGACTGCTGGGACTACAGGAAAAGCAGCTTACTGACAACCCTTTGGGAAACAAACAGGTTTTATAGCACAGCCACAGTGCCTGGAAAGTCCTCTTATTTTTTGTATGTGCCAATGTGCAATGTCAGCTAACCTCAGCTGGGCCCACAAGTCCTGTCCTCCTGGGGACAAAGGACAAGCAGAGTAGCCTCAAACAGCTCTGCACAGAACTGAGGGTCACCCCTGAGCAAGAGACTGGGAAAGGTCTGTCATTCCTCCTTACAGGGACCACAGAGGGGGCTGCCCAGGGACTGGGTAGCATCATCGCTGTGATGATGTGTCTGTGTATCACAGAACAGCAGGACCCCGTGACACCAGCCAGGGTGAAGGACGTGGTTGTGCATGACCACCATGCACATCAATGGTCAATCAATAGCTGCCTTGCATCAGGGGTGTGTGACAGCCTAGCAGGCCCCAAGGTGGGTGAGACTGGGATCACAGACCAGTCCTCATGCTGCCTAGGAGAGATCTGGACATAGGGTATGGGTTCCCATGGTTGCCCTGAGATAGATGGGCTGATGCTTGTGCCTGCCCTTCTCCATGCTTTGTTTAAAGGAGGGTGTGCTGCCCTATTCTGCTTGCAGCAGGGAAAGCTCCTATTGAGCCCCCAGCTCTGGTGTTGGATGAGCCCAGCTGTGCAGCACTGCTCAAGCACATTGTTTTGGATGACATCTACAAAGGACATCCCTGCACAAAATTGATGTTCTCATCGGAAAGCAGCCAGCACAATTAATACCATAACTAATGAGGTTTGCAAAGTGGATGCTGAATTAACAGCAGCTCTGCAAATCAGTCCCACTGAACTGGCCTTGAGAGTTCACAGGAGATTCCAGGCTGTGTATCCTTGGGGCAGGACTTTCTGCATAGGCAGAAAAGGTAAAACCTTACCTGGCACACTGTTCAGGGGAGGCGTGGGGGTTGCGCTACTGGCCTCCTCCATTTCTTCAGTTGTGTTGAAAGGCTGAGGGACCTCATGGTGGGGCTGGTTTTCTTCCAGAGTGCTGGCACTTGGCATAGGGGAGAGGATTTCAGTGCTGCTGTTGACTGACAAGATCATGTTGTCGTGCTCACATTGTGTAACAGTGACATCCCTGGTGCTGGCAGTGGTGGAAGCCTGCAGTGTCTCTGCCTTGGTGCCCACCATGGGGGTGGTAGGGATAGAGGAATCCTCCATCTCTGTAGAGTGGTCTGCAGTGTCATTGAGCGTGGCAGCAGTCAAGTTTTTCTCCAGGCTTATCTCGGGAATGGCAGGAGTCACTGCACTGAAGGCAGAGGCTTCCCTTGGCTGATGTGAGGTTGGTGCCGTGCTAAGAAAAGGTGGTGTCATCTCTGCTGTCTTCTGACCCTCTCCTATGGAACAGAGTAAAGAAATGCTGAGAAGTTTGTCAGAGATCCCACACTGAGAGGAAAAACAGAGGGAAAGACCAGGAACTGAACCTCTCCATCCCTTTGACTCCAGGTTCACACTTGAGGAAGGGGTACAGCTCTTCTGTACCTCTGTAAGGTGGGGACCTCCTCCCTGCTGTGCTCCTGTGGAGTTAGCATCTCTAACCCCTCTATCCTCAAGCACCTTTTAAACCTTTTTAGGGGATCTGGGTTTTTAAAAGTACCACCTGAGACCTGATTGTGTGAGAAACTTAGGTAAGTCTTCCTTGGTTTGTTGGGAGTCAGCAGTGGTACATGAAAAAAAACCAGTGGGGAAGAAGTGGCAGTAGATCCCCAGCTCCCCCGGGCTAACAGAGTGTAGAAAAGCGTTTAAAAAGTCTGTGCTGGCAAGGGTAAAGCATATATTCTAGCCATCTTAGTAGTAGTGTGGGCTTGCTGCTAGAGAGAAAGGTGAAATGGGTAGCAAGAGTACTACAGCTATCAGGGCTGGTGGCATGCTTTGGGAGCTGCCTTCATGAGCTATTTGTGAACACATCATCACCATAAAGTGAAACTGTTGTCATAGAAATGGGGGGCTACTCAGCCTCTCACTACACCAATGAGGCCAGCTTCCTTAGAAGGAACCTGCAGCAAGCAAGGATCCCCCTGGATCCTACGCTGGTAGACAGTGTGACAGCATGAGAGAGAAGAAACACCACTAAGCTCTTACACTGCCCATTCATAAACACAGATCCTGTGAGGGTTTCTCAGGGCGTAAACAGGAAGAAAACAGAGAAATGGAGCACCAGCAGGATGGACTCTCCAGACAACTTAAAAACATTGCATGGTCAATATTTTGATGATTTCTGTTTAAGTTTCTAACCAAGCCACAGAGGCACGAGGAGCTAACTGCAGGTACTGGAGAAAATCCATCTTCATGCCCGCTCTCTCCACACTGGAGAACCATCTGAGGCAGATGCTGTAACCAGGAAGCATTCATCCACCAACAAAGCAGCCCACTCTCATGCCAAGGCTTTGGGGAAAACTCAGGAGTTTTTAAAAGCTCTTCAGAACAGACACAGTTATCAGAGCTCTTCTCCAGCTACAGCACTTAACAGGCCCTAAAAAAAGACACAATGCATCTCTCTCAAGAGACCTTTGCAGTACCCTGACCAGCTGGAGAATTCAAAACCTCACAGCAGCCTGACAGAGCTGTGCTTCCCCAGCCCAGGGCCCCAGTCCCAGGAGGGCTCCATGGGGGATGCACAAGCAGGCAGCACAACCCTGCTCCACACATTCACAGAACAAGCTTTCAAGGGGAGCCCCAGCTGCAGCAACTTGAACGTGAGGACTGAAGGTGTAAGTGATGCTCCCTGTGGCTTCGCCTGGATCCAGCTGTCATTAACCGGAGTGTGCCTCTAAACAAAGCAAGCTGCTCTCTGAAATCATAGAATGGGTTGGGTTGGAAGGACCTTAAAGCTCATCCAGTTCCAACCCCCTGCCATGGGCAGGGACACCTTCCACTAGAGCGGGTTCCTCCAAGCCCTGTCCAACCTGGCCTTGAACACTGCCAGGGACGGGGCAACCACAGCTTCTCTGGGCAACCTGTGCCACCGCCTCACCACCCACACAGTAAAGAATTTCTTCCTAATGTCTAATCTCAAATGGATCTAAGGTACACAGTACATCAGTAACAGCTAGAAGGGAAAAGCCCAAGCACTGCGTTTCTCAGGATCAGGCACCAAACCACGCAGCCCTTTATGTGAGAATTTCTAGCCCTAAGCCGAGCGTACTGCCTGCTGGGCAAGATCCCAGGAGTTCCAGAGCCTGCGCTGGAGGGAATGCTGATGGATCCTGGCTGGGCAATGGCAGATGCTCACTCTGTAAACACCCAACTACCTGCTGCTATGCAGCAAGACACACAGAGCTGCGCTGTCACCATGGAGTAAACAGGAAAGGTGGTGGCCAGGTGCCTGGCCAGTGGCAAGCCTGGCTATGTGCTGCTTTGAATAGCTGGCTTGTGCCCAGGACAGCTCCTGCGGGGTGGCAAGCTGTGCATGGGGTCACGCAGAGGAAAGATCTGGGCAGATCTTGTGCAAAGGCCCAAGCAGCCTTTGCTGTGAAACAGCTTTGATGGGAAACAGTCACATCAGTGTCAGGAGCTGGCATCCCTGCCAGGAGGTGCTGTGGGGCAGGAGGGTTTGTGGGGACAAGCAGCTCCCCTACCCTGTGAATGATAGGCTATACACACAGCTCCCTGCTGTGTGCCAGAGAGAGAGCTAGTGGAAGCTGTATTCTCTTAAGTTTTTGTATCCTTATGTAGCCACATGTCTCCTTCTGGCAGAATTGCCCAGTGTCCATGACCACCGAGGAAGTGGCGCCTGTGTGGACAGGCTGCTCCGGTCCTGTGTCCCACAGGAACTTAGCAGGACCATTGCAGACAGGCTTGTGCTGGCAGCTGGCCCAGCTCTGGTGTAAAACAGCACCGTGGTGTGTAAAACCTGCTTTGTAGAGAATTGCAGAAGAGATTGCAGAAAACTGGCAGGTATGGAGCAGCAAAAGGAATCACTGGGGCAGCAGGAACCCCTCCAAGGCCTTTGAGCATGGCAGGTGTTGATGGCACCTGCATTAGCAGGTCATCCAGCCCTGCTCATCACAGTGCAACCAGCTCGGGAAACAAAGGAGAGTCTGAAAAAAGAGAGAGCCCAAACCAAGCTAACACAGACTCAAGCCATTAAGAGATGATGGTGGGAAGACAGAGAACAAGGCAAGATCCTTAAGATGGATAAAGAAACAAAGGGCAGTGAGTATATAATGATCACTTGGGGACAGACAGACAGATCACCATCTCATCTGTCAGCTCTTAAGGGTAAGATCACATCTGAGCGCAGAGTTGCCAAGCAAAGTACCTGGGGAAACACCTCATAGGCTCAGCTTGGTGCTTGTGAGCATTGGAGTGCACACACTAATGAGTTGTGTTTCAGCTTGGTTTCTAAATAAAAACACTCCCGCACAGTGTCTTGCATTAAGATCTGCTACATCATTGCTGCAATGCCACAACTTTGTTTCCTACAGTTTTATCACTCAAACAGGCCACCCATTTCCACCCAGCCCGGTGCAAATCCTGCAGTCCTGTGTGGGGAGCACAGCTCTGCTGCTGCTGCCTGTGCTGGATGAGATCCAGCAAACCCAACAGCAGCTGTGATCCTCCAGGGTCCCAGCACTGCGGTTTGCTCTGGATCCTTGGTGCCCAACAGGTCGGAAAATCCCCATCTCCAGCACTGTCCCTGCTGCTCCAGTCACTGAGCAATGATGTTTTTAGCTGTTTATTAGTTACTTACAGAGACACAGGTCAGAGCTCGTTACTCTGGCGTCTTCCTGGAGGAGCTCTGCTTCCTGCACCACATGCCAGGAAAGCTGTGGCTGCATTGCCTAAGGCATCAGCCCCATCAGCTCCTGGAAACAAGAGGGAACCACATGCCCATCTTGTCTCAGGTGGAAAGGGGAAGGAGTTAATGTGGATATGCTTCAACTTCTCTGGGATGCTCCAAGGCCTGACAGTTGCAGCACCCCAAGGCAGCTGGTGAGGGTGCAGTCACTCTTGGATCCATAATAAAGCAACTACAACTGTGCTGCAAGTGAAGAAGAAGAACCAGCTGCAAGCAAGAGCTCTGATAATAACAGCATCTCTGGGAATCAGCAGTGGGTTTTGCTTTGGTCACGCTGCAGTGCCTGCTAAAGCAGAGTGCCTGGAGGTCCACTGGCTGCAGCCCCATGTTTGTGCTAACCACCAGGCTCAGGCTGTGCATGGTGAGAACCAGCGGTCTCAGACCACACTAGGGCAGTGAGGTGGATCTGGAGCCACAGCTCCCATCAGATAGTGCTGACTGCAGTGACCTCTGTCTGGGAAATGAAAGGGGCGAAGGAAGAGAACAGTCCCAAGGGAGGAGGGATGCAGCCAGCCAAGAAGCCCCTGCCTTGGACAAGGGTGGGAAACTCTTCATGAGGGAAGGAAGGGCTCTGAGCAGCAGCCACAGCTTCAGCCCCTCTCCAACACGAGGGAACCTCCACACATCAACCCAAGCCCCCAACAGCTACAGAGCAGATATGGTATAAATATGCCATAGCTGAGAGGAGTGAAGGAAGCCAGCTCTGCAGGAGATTGGAGGCTGTTCCTGCTTTGTGCTCCCTGCCCAAGTTTCAGGGCTGGGGCCAAGTGAGGGGCTGAGGAAGGTTTGCACAACCAGCACAGAGCATTGCTGCTGTGTCAGGGCAGCTATGCAGAGTGGGGATGTCTCCTCCATCCTCTGCCACAGCAGCCACCCCACCATCCATTTTGACCTCAGAATAAAATGAGGCAGTGAGATACAGTGCAGGGCCTCAGCTGGACCAGCCTGTGGATGAGCTCTTGCCGCAGTCCCTCCTGCCCCAGTCCCAGCAGCATCCTCTGCACCCTCCTTATCTCAGCTAGAAACAGCAGCCTGAGCTCACCAAGGGACAAAACAAATCCAAATCCATAGGCTTTTAAAATCCCTCAGGGTAAGATGTAGGAGAGCCACATAAGGTAAGGAAGACTGGCTGCTGGGGCTTCAGGGAGAGCAGGCCAGCGGGGTGCAGGCTGCAGTCACTGCTGAACAGGCACAGAGAGATCCAGGTGAGAGCTGAGCACAAAGACAAGGAAAAAATCCACCCAGGATTTTGGGAAAGCGCCTTTGGGAGCAGGACTCCCCGGTGTGGATGTATCCTCCTGCACAGGCTGTCACTGCCTGCAGATAGCACCTCTCTTAAAGCAGCTTCCTACAGAGTGCACGTCAAACCACTACTCTGATTCATTGAAAAGGCACCCGAGCCCTTCTAAAATGCTATTTTCGTGCACTAACTGAATTCAATTTCCATTTAAGTGTAACAGCTCAAGTTGCAAACAACCTAGTAAAATGTAAAATTAATATGTTTAAAAAGTAACAGCATAAGCTGTAACCTATACGTATTAAAACAATTATATCCTTTTGCTTAGCAAAGTACTCCATTAAGTGTAGAAATTATCTTCTGTTGCCAGTGATTACATTTTTATGGTTACCAACCAATGGTAATTAAACAACCTCTTCAAGGAAAAAGAGTTGGAGCACAAATGCAAATAAAACCATATAGAGGGATTTAAAACCGAGGCCCTTCATTTCATGTAAAAGCAGAATCAGAGCAGCTGCTGATTAGATACCGGCTCAGCCTGACCTCTTCTCCTTAACTCAGAGCTTGGAATAAAAAAGCCCCAGGTGGCAGAAGAGATTTCTAGAGCTCTTCAGGTACGTCAGACGCACCCAGGGATGCTGTAGAGCAAACACCCTCGTCGCAATGAAGTGAGGCTCGGAGACACAGATCCAGTATGAAGGGAAACTGCTTTGTAAACTTATCTCCAGTTGGATACCCAGATACCTTGATGGAGGCAGGATGCTACTGGGCTGCATTTGCTGCAGGATCCAGTGCTCTCTCTACCAGGGCTGATGCCAAGACTGTTCCCATCCCCATCCCAGCAGAGAGAGGCTGAACAGGCTCTGTCTGCTGCGAGGAGTCTTGATGCAGGGATGGATCAGACCTCACAGCCTCGTCGGGACCACAGTGAAGCTCTCATGTGGCAGCAGTTTAATTTACCACATGTGGCCTCTGTGAGCTCAGCTGTGCCCTGTTGCGCAGGCAGCAAAACTGGGGGGTGTGAACTGGCAGTGCTGAGCGCCAAGTACCTCCTGGAAAGCTGCCAGGCCAGGCACGCTGCAAAGCCACAGCTGTGGTAAGGGACAGGAATAGAAACTAGGTCTCCTGACCGAGAAGCTCCTTCCAGCCTGATAGGCAGGTGGCCACGAGCTGGGCATGAGACGGGGCTCAGATTAGATATGAGGCACTGAGTGAGCACAGCTCACTCAGTTGGGTGCTGGTGAAGGACAGCCCAGCACCTGATCTAGTTGAAGATGTCCCTACTCATTGCAGGGGTTTGGACTAGATGACTTTTGAAGGTCCCTTCCAATCCAAATTATTGTATGATTTTATTAGCACCGCATTTGGAACAGTGACAACCCGCCCATGGTGGCACAGCATGGCAAACCAGAGCAAGAGTTTCGAGAGCAGAGATGAGTAGCCCTGGAAACAGTACCATAAATGTCAAGGTCAGAATCTTCTGTACTAGAAAAACCCATAAGCAGCACAGACATGCCCTGAGCACACAGTGGTGCTGGAGCCTGAGGTGGGGAGAGGGCAGCACCAGGCTCTGCCACAGCAGCCAGGGCAGGGAGAGATGCAAGAAAACAGCTTTCCCACATGTTTGCATGAAGCCCCATCACTTATCCCCCACTATAGAGGTGAGAAAGCTTATCCCAAATTCCCATAGCAGGGCAAAAGAGGAGAGCAGGCTGCCTTGCTCAGCCACACTGTCACAGCAGCCAGTTATTTTCCACTGGCAGCATGCAGCTATGAAGCATCCTGCTTGGCAAGAAGGTGCCCTGGAAGCTCCTACGCTGTTTGCTTTGTTCCTCAGTGGAGGGATTGAGCTGTGATGAAGACCCTTTTGCCCAGAGGCTGCTGAGGACACACGAGGCCTGGGAAGCCTGCCCTTCTTTGATGCTGCGTAACCCCAATAATACAGCAACAGTAGGAAGCTCTGGCATCAGCCAGCCTAGCCCTGGTCACCTCAGGAGTCACAGCTGCAGTGGACGAAGCACTTGCATCATTAGGAGAAAATTAATTAGCCAGTTGCATTAATAACAGCCCCATGTCAGCAGGGAGCCTGGTCTCCAGTGCAGTGTGGCATGTGCTGGGAGGGGGAATATGGACATCAAGAAGCCTGCTCAGCCCAGAGCAGGACCTTCCAGCTATGGGGCTGCTGGTTTGATGGGCTGTGGGGTTTGGAGGATGCATTCTGCCCTGAGCAGCAGCTGTTCGGGTCATGCAGGGCAAGCACGCACCCTGGCCCTGCCCTGAGTAGCCTTACAGGGCTTAGGACATGGCCCCAGACCTGAGCAGTGCTGAACCTTATGAGAGCTGCCCCATAGAGTGCGGTGGGGATGAAGGCAGCCAGAGGCACCGCAAGGCCTCCCCATGGAAATCCCTGCAACAAGAACTCTGTCTGTCCCCCAGGGGGTCTTGGTTGAAAGAAAGGAAGGAGAGGGGTCTCTGTGCTTTGGATCATTCTTGTTCCGCTTTGCTTAGAGGGATGAAGCCAAGGGGTCAGGCCATGGAAGGGCAGCGGGGAGCCAAGATGTACCTGCACCTGGAACTGGGGGGAGAGCACATGCAGAAACGGCATTGAAGACTGATGGCATGACATGATGGGGCTGAGCAGGGAGTGCAGGGTTGAGGTGGCCCCACACAGAGGTACTGCCCTGAGGAGAGAACCAAACTGTGGCTCAGTTCTGGGTGCAGAAGATTTGGAGCTGCCCCAGCCAGGTGGGGTTAAGTCTCATAGGATCATAGAATGGTTTGGGTTAGAAGGGACCTTAAAGCTCATCCAATTCCAATCTTCCACCTTCCACTAGACCAGGTTGCTCCAAGCCCCATCCAACCTGGCCTTGAACACTGCCAGGGATGGGGCAGCCACAGTTTCTCTGGGCAACCTGTGCCAGCGCCTCAGCACCCTCACAGGGAAGGATTTTTTTTTTACTATCTAATCTAAATCTCCCCTCTTTCAGTTTAAAGCCATTCCCCCTCCTTGTCCATCCACTCCCCCTTGCCCTGGGCAAAAAAGAGGAACAAAAATCATTGCAAATCTATTGCAGGGACACAGACACTGCCTGCCTGTGTATGCAGCCCTGACAGACGGGGCTTTATGTGTTCATGCCACCCCTGGCCTCATGCTGTCCCCTCCGCTTGTGAGGCAGCTCAACACGGGAGTGAAGGCAGCAAAATACCCAGGGCAGAGTTACTTGGGGTTTTTTTGTACGGCTGACAGTACCAGAGGAAGTGGATTTCCGCAGGCAGCAAAGAAAGGCTGCATTGAGAAGCTGAGGTGGGCAGAGCACAAGTAATGGCAGCCCGAGCCCCTCTGTGGCCTCGCAGCAAACCTGGCTGGGGAGCAGGAGCAGGAACTGCTAGACAAAGATACAAAGAGGACCTGCATCAGGAGCAGGGCACACGCCAGCTCATGGAGCTGGGATGAGCCTGACTGTGGATGGGTTTGTCTAGGGACTGTTGGCTTTGGGGCCAATCTCCAGGTGAACCTTTCCCTTCCTCCCTCACTGTCCTCCTGGATTCTCTGATGTCTCTATATAAGGGTTGGGCTTGCCATGGGGCATTTTTTATTGATGGCATTTCTTCCATGCCATCTGTTTTCACAAAACATTTGCTCTCTAAACTGTGGCTGGGATTAGCTAGAGGATCCAAACGCCATAGGACAAGGGCCAGGCCAGCTGCATCGGTGCCATTTCCTGTGGCTGTGAAGGGACTTTGGGATTGGGATGCTAAGCGTGAAAGATTCCAGGAAAAACTCAGCACAACCTTAATTCTGTTACATTCCAGCAGTTTTGAGTCTTGGACTTTGCAGTGAGACAGCTCCTAGGAGCCAGCTGGGGCAAGGGGCTCCCTCGGGGTACCCCAGTGTGCCAGGGGCAGAAACACTGCTGACACAGCCAGCGCAGACCTGACCTCCTCCTCCTCTCGAGGATACAAATCCCAAGTTGTCATTCCTCTGCCAGCAAGTCATTCCTTTGCCAGTGGCTGCTCACGTCCCTGTACCCCATCACAGCACAGCCATGCACAGGGAACACAGCACTTCCCGAGGCTTGGCCCACATAAATGGGGCTGGTTTGGAACTGTTTCCCTGTGCTCAGCCTCAAACCCAGCCAAACTGCATTCGGCACCCAAAACCTCAGCCTGAGCACTGCTCTCACTGCTGGAGTTCAGCCCTGCAGGCACCTACACCAGGGTTTTACCAACCCAGTTAGTTATTAGAGACCAAAGTTTCTATGTGTCACCCCCCTGTCTCTACTGCTTCCATCACCCTGCCGGAGTCTGGCCGAGAGTTTTTTTCTTAGCCGCAAAGAAGAGGAAACACGTTTGCTTTCCGAGCCCCAGGCAAACCCTAAATGCCAGCTCAGACTCTGTTACTGCCGGGGTCTGGTCGCTGGGATGCCGGCAGCTCGGTTCGGGCCCGCTCCCAGCCATGCGGCAAGGCCCGGCGCCGCGCCGGTGAACGGGGCTGTCAGCGCCACGCTGCAGACTGCGCCTGCCCACGTGGGGACATGTTGCTCATGGCACGCTGCCGAAACACAGCGTGGGAAACGCTGCTCGGGCAGGGGTCTGGCTCTTTCTCCATCTCGGACACCGACATCGCGCTCTCGCAGCACGGCGGGACGGGCGTGCGGTGCCTGCGGGGAGGCGGCAGCCCTCGGGCTTTGTCGGGGGTCCCCTCGGCGGGAGCTCGGCAACGGCTTGTGCGGACCCATGAGCTGCAGGGTGGCACAGAACGGGCTCGCAGGGCTGGGGGCCGGTAAGGGAGTCCCTCCGGGCTCGCCGCTCCTCTCCCCGAGCATCCCCTCGGTTCCTCGCCGCGCCGAGGAGGTGATCCCTGCTGGCCCCCGGCGGAGCCGCGCTGCCGTGTACGGGTAGGGCCAGCCGGGCGGGTGGCCTCGCTGCCGCCCTGAGCGCGGGGCTCCTCAGGCTACCCCCAGGCCTCTCCGGGCCACTTTCCCTGCGCGCCGGCCGCAGCCAGGGCACTTGGCCCGAGTTTCGGGGCGCTGCTCCTCGGAAGTTCTCGTCCCCGAGGAGGGATCCCCAGACCCTTTTCCCGCCGCCCCACCGGCGGGCGGAGGAGCCCGGGCCCCGGCGCTGCCCCGACGGCTGCTCCCAGCAGCGCGCTCTCCGCAGCGGCGAGACCGGCGGGGCCCCCCCGAACCACCTCCCCCCGTTCCGGTACCCCTCGGGATGCGGTCCCCAGTACCTGGCAGGGCGCAGAGCAGGCAGCAAGCAGCGGCGAGGCGGAGCAGGGCGCACCGCGTCCCCTCCATGCTGGGCCGATCCGCGCTGGCTCCGCCGGCGGCACCGGGGCGGTGCCGAGGCGGGGCGGGGCGGGCGGCACGTGGTGCAGCCCCATCCCCGGAGGCGCGGGGCGGGGGCCGCTGCCGCCCCCTTCGCTCCCGGCCGGCCCTGGCCCCTCCGGGCCGCTCCCGGTTCGCTCCCCGGCACCCGCCGTCCGGTTTGGCACCGCCACCGGCATCTCCGGCCGGTCTCCGGCACCGCCGATTAGGGCTGGGCGCTCTTGGTCCAGACCCGCACTGGCTCCCGCATCCTCGGAGCAGTAACCCCTGGTTCCGGAAGGGCAGCTCCAGTCCTGTCCTTCCCTGTGCTGTGCATCCCTCGTCTGGTTCTGAACCACCTCATCGTTCCATGCTGGTCCAAGTAATTCGGGTCCTGGCCCTCGACACCCCCCAGTCTGCCCCTGGCACCCCCAGTTGAGCCTAGCACCCCACTTCTGCTCCATACAGGGTTGGTGACAGCAGTCCAACACAGGACTTTGCCCTGGGGCTCCTGCACTGCTTTTGGGTACCCATGTCTGTGAGCACAACTGGGTGTAAGCACTGCTCCAAGCACTCCGGGCACTGTCCTGGCCAGGGCTGAGCTGAGTGCTCAAGATGCCACAGCTGGTTTCTGCAGCCCATGGGGAGCCCCTTGGCCTCACATCCCTCCCAGCCTCTTGAGTGCTGGCCAGCCCTATCCAGGCACTGTGAAGGTCCTTCAGAAAGTCTGACCGCTCTCTTCTGATCAGCATTTCTGAGGAAGAAACCCTGTTACAAAGCTGGCAGTGGGCAGGCACCGGGCCAAGGACCCTGTGTTCTCTGGAAGGACCAAAAACCTCTTTGCAAATATCTTGTCATGGTGCTTCCTCCCCAGCCCACCCTCATGTGGTGCAGATGGAGCAAGCCCTCCTGCTCTGTCCCATCAACTCTCACAGAAACACACAGAGATTTGGGGCCCCTCTGACCCAGGAAGGTGTCCTTTGCCTGGAAGGTACAAAGAACATGGGGCCTTGGAAGCATCTATGGTTCTTGCTGACACTCTCTTATGCTGCTTTGGCAGAGGCAGGGCTGTGGCTCCCCTTCTCCATCCCAATACCCGTGTCTGCAGCACCACAGGACAGGGGAGGAAGGTGGAAACATTTTTGTTCCCCCAGAAGTGTTGCCTTTCTTCTTCAATGTGCGATCCCCGGTAGCTCCTGCCCTCAGTTCAGGGGCAGGGAGAGAACAGGGTTGATCTGATGCAGACCTGATCACGTCTTTTATCAGCCCATAAAAAAACCCCAAACATTAAATCTCTGCCTCTCACTGGAAATGTATTTCTAGCTGCTTGCTACTTATCACCGCCAAAACTACATGTACCATTTTCTGGCATCCCATTAAAACAGAAGTAATTGGGCTTGTACAAATTTCCCAGTTCTAAGGGGAATTATTTTAAGCATATTTACAACTTCTTGGTAAGTTTTAAGTCTTCTATTCCCCATAGTCACCACAGAGCTGCCTTGCAGAGCAAAGCCCCCTCTGCACCAGGCAAGCTTGGGCTCTTAGTGCTGCACTGCGCATCCCTGACCCAGCACCTCAGGGTGGTGGGGAGCATGCCACGTCTCCCCAGCAAGGGATCAGGGTATTTCCAGACACCCATCCGTGGGGAGGACATGAGCCCCGGGGATGTCAGCACTGCTGGCTGTGACCACAGTTCATGAGCACGTCCAACGCCAGCAAGCTTCTGACTCACATCTCTTCTCTGGTCTCTCTCTGGAGACACTAGAAAGATATCCATCTCAGCTGGCTTACAGATAGTGGCTCTCAGTCGTCAAGGTTACCTGTCCCTCTGCTTTAATTAAGCACATAGACATGGCACGGGTGTCTTCAGCAGCTGGGGGACAAGGAGAGCGATGGGCTGGCATTCCCCCAAGGGGCTTGTGAGCAGCACGATAAACCTGAGCAGATGAGCCCCCCTGCAGGTCACTGCTATTACTTTAACTGATCTCTGCGCTCATTAGGATTGAGATTAACACACTAATGAGGCACCTTCGGCTCCCCATAGCACGGAAGGGGCGGTTGAAAGCAAGAGAAGTGACTGCATCAGCACGACAGTGTTTTTGTGGTGGCACTGCTGCTCTCCCACCCTGGAGAAGGGAGCAAAACCAAAGGGCCTTTTAACATCCTTCTGTTGGTGCACAGCCTCTTTCTCATGGAATAGCAAAAATGCTCCCCTTAGATACCAGGCAGCAGCCCCCTGTGTCGGTGTGGGTTATGTACGGGCTCTGACTTGCTCAGGCGGTAGTTGCCCTGGGCTGTCCTTGAGGATGTCTGAAAACACCCTTGGCAAACCATGAAGTGCCTAGGCCAGACAGGTCTGGGTAGCAGCAAAAGTTGAAGACTCAGAATAACTTCTGAAAGAAAGTTTTGTGCTCAAACCCATTTACTTCTGCCAGTCCCCACGCTCTCTTTTGCAGTGGCTTTATTTAGTTCCTGTCCTTTTGTTTCTGGCTGGTGGCCAAAGCACGGAGCAGGCCAGAGATGATACTGTTGATTACGTTAATTTAATAGGAAGAAGCAGATCATAGCCAATAAATGAGTGGAAAATAGTGGCAGCAAAAAGGCTGAGGGGAAGTCAGGATATAGGTAGGAGGGAGGGAAATCTTGGTCCTGGGAGAGACATGTAAGCTCAGTGCTTGGGCTGTGCCACCAGCCCCCATAGTGAGCAGAGCAGTGGTGAGGCCTTGGTCCCATGGCCCCACACAACCTGAAGAGTTATCACCTCCTTTTTGCAGAGTGGAGGTGAGTGGTGGCAGAAAAGGGAGCCCTCTGGTAAATCATCCCATTTCTTGTGCTTCAGCCCCTCTGTCTTCTGCCCTTTGCCATGGGGCACCAGGAGCACTGCTATTACACATACAATCCTAGAATGGTTTGGGTTGGAAGGGACCTTAAAGCTCATCTAGTTGTAAGCTCCTGCCATTGGCAGGGGCACCTTCCACTATGGAAGGCTGCTCAAAGCCCCATCCAGCCTGGCTTTGAACACTGCCAGGGATGGGCTCTCTCACCCTGGCCTTGCAAAGAGCCCAGTGGATCCCAGCCTGCCCCATGCCACTCTGCAAACCTGCTTTTTTCAGGAGGACTGGGCATGATTATGGTTGGTTTTGGGTTAGGCGGGCCAGTGTATCACCCCTAGAGGCTGCTCTCATCCTCATGAAGCACTTTGCTGCAGGGTGGGAAGAGGGGCTGCTCTTTCAAGACAACTCAGAACTCAAGGATTTTCAGTTCCCAAGGGAGCTGGTTGCCAACTGACTGGAGCAGAAGAGCTAATGCAAAGTGAGTCATCCCCCCCTCCCCAAGGTTGAAACATTGGAAGTTTTTTATGGGAAGCAAATTAAATCCCACAAGTCAGAACCAAGAAAAAAAGGAATTTATCAAAGAAGAGAAGATGGTACTGGGTGACTTGCAGGCAGGCAGAGGGAGCATTTGCTCAGCAGCCCGGGATACTGCATCTCCTCTGTCTCTCCTCCAATGCAAAGAGCACTGCCATTCATCTATTTTTAATAACAATGACGCAGGCAGTGAACCTGACTTCAAGGCAGGGAGCTTGTCTTCTTCCCCTGTGTATCTGTCCTGACTCATCTTCCGCTCCAAGAGCTCCTCATAGCTTTGTAACACAGTGAAGGAAGAAAGCAAGAACGAAACTGAAGGAGAAAAGGAGATCAGATAGCAAAGCATTAGAGGCAGAGAACTGTTCTTGGAGAGAAACAACAAACACAGGGACTTTGCTGGCTCAGGCAGCCAGGGAAAATTAAGGGCCTGCGATACTTGAATGTATCTGGGGGCATGCTGATCCTACAGTGGGATCTCTCAGCCGAGCAAGGATCTGGTAGCAGCTGGATACTTGTAGGTCTTGGAGCTCTGCAGAAAGGGCTGGAGGAAGCCAGGGAAGAGATGAGGTGCTGGGGTGGCCAAGCTGAAGAGCTCTGCTGTGGCAGAGGTCTCTGATTTCAGTGCTGTAAAAGGAACGAGTCTCTGCACTACAGTAGTTGCAGAGATAAGGGCAGCAAGTGTGAGGAGTGCAACCAGAGGACTGGAGGCTGCTGTGCTTTCATCCCAGACAGGAGCTGAGTTATCTGGGGAGTGAGGATGGTGCACTTGGCAAAGAAGGAACTCTTTTGGGCCTTGCCATGGGCAGGAGACGTGGGACTGATGGTCATTTGGGCTGGTGGCCTCAATGTTTAACAGGACTGTGGTCTCTTTGTGTGTCCGCCACAGTCCAAGCTAGTGCAAGTCTGTATTTCTGCACTCTGTTGAGTGTGATGTGGATATACCTTTGTCAGATGTTTAAGGATTTCCCCTACAAAACTGGTATTTCAGATTCAGACAACCCGAAACCTGTGGGGCTGCAGAAAGGAGCGGTGCCTCAGGCCTGCCCTGAGCAGTGGGATCTCACCCTTTGTCCTCAGATCTTAAGGGCTTGAGCATTGTTTGATGGGCTCTCCCAGGGCTGACACCACTCAGGCACAGTGACACGGGATCAGTCCTGGCTCACCATCCCAGTGCAGCCTCTTAGCTGGGAGCATCACAGCATCTGTGTGGCTCCATGCCCATGATGCCACTGGGAGCCTGGCTACAGCCGTGCCACAGTGCCATCGCAGTGTGGACAGGCTCCAGATAGTAGCCAAGACAGCAGATGGCCACGGTGAACAGGGAGGGGAGCACAAGGCCATGACACTGGTCACAGCATGGCAGCTGCCATGTTGGGAACTTCCACCTGCCCAGCACAAGCTTTCTTTGGTTTGTGAGGCAGGGTGTCTGGTGCTTGCCAGCCTCCTGCCTGGGCTTTGCCCAGCCTCCTGGAAGAGCAATGTGGAAGATGCTCTGGCAATCCTGTTGTTGCCAGATTGCATGCAGAGACTCGAAGTGTTGGGTATGGGCTGACACAGCAGCATGGCTTCGTGCATGAGGGCATGCTGATTGCCTTGTCTGCTCTGGTGGTGAGACAGAATTGAGTCCTCATCCAGAGCCCTCCTTGCTGTCAGGAGGATGGTCATGACACGACAAAGAGCACACAGTCCAAGGGCAGCCCCAGTTCTGCCTTCCCTGCTTAAAGTGGTGGGAAATGCCCTCTTGCCCATTAACAAAGTTCATGTTGGTCTGCAAAGGGCGTCTGCAAAGGGCACCTGCAAGTTTGGCTGAGGGAGGTTCAGGCAGGAGGATGCACCTCCAGGGAGCCTGTGAAGATGTTTTCTGAACTCTAGGTTTGGTGTGTGACTGGAAGCCTAAAGGGATCATTTTCCATGGACAGGGCTAGGAAAGGGACAATGTTGGCATTAGACAAGAGAAAATTCCAGGCATTCCCTCTGGGACTTACTCCTCCAGCTTCAGTGGCATGATTCCAGATCCCTGCTGGTGTGAATCAGGGCTGGATTTGACCAATCCTGTCTAAAGAAGATGTTTTTCCTCGACATGTTTCATTACATGAAGTATTTAATGGGATAAATTACTAAAATGTCCAATCTCATCACAGTGCTGTGAAGTCAAACCACTCTCTTGGTCCCTTGGGAGGGGAGAGAGACAGTGCCCTTTGCCTGACGTTAGTTTAATTTTGGAGCCCACAGAACCTCTCTGTTGAGGCAACACCTGCTCTGCTACAGGGGAGGCAAATCTGTGTGGCCACACTACAGCAGATTCCTCCTTCCCAAGGAGAAATCTTCCAGACTTCTCCGGGGCATTTCCAAAGCCCAGAGGAAGGGAATTCCCCCTCCTTCCTGCTCTCACCCAACTTGTTTCATGTCTATTTTTATCACCACCCTGTGAATTAACCCTTGGCTGCTCTTTTGCCAAACCGGTTACATTTAAAAGCCAAAATGGTCTGTCTGTGGAGGAGAGTCAGCCTGAGAGCAGCAAACCGCAAAGCCACGGAGCTGCTGTTTGGAGTGGCTGAGCTCGCATGGGGCAGCCAGCCTGGGGGCAGCGGGGGAAGGGGAATATCCGCGGCAGCAGAGCTTCCTGCGGTGTTTACAGGCAGCCTGACCCTTCTGGGATGCAAGAGAGAGATGGTTAGAGCGAAGTGCCTGTGACATCTGCAAGACTTTGCCTTTAATAAGTCTCTTTGATGAGTCTTCATGATGATGCATGGTTAATTTTCCTCTCTCGGGGAAGGCTCCAAAAGTCTTCTGCAGATTTCAAGGCCACAGATTTGCTGGGGTGCTTCTGCCAGCTGCCAGGAGGAACGTGGGACTTCCTGAGACAAAGGTTCTGCTCTTGAGGCACAAGCACACATGGTCACCAGCAAGCCCCGTGTTTTTCTGCTTTCAAAACACAGACCTTTGAGATAAAGCCGTAGGAGGGACCATAAGACTGTCTTATTTCCCTCTCAAAACAGGGGTCATCACTGACATACATCATGTGGTGGTGTATAAAATACAGTGAGAGTGTTTCCAACTGAGGTTTAACTTTACTGAATCATACTGGCATGTTTTAATAATGTTCCTTTGCATGAGCCCATGGGATAAATGCTTATTCATGGCTATCACCAGTAAGACATCTGCAGGCCAAAAGCTGAGACAACATATATCATGTTTGGGAAGCAGAGAAGAGGTGAAATTTATGATGGGTAACTGGGGAAAGATAACTCATTTGCTTGAGCGCTGGGATCAGCTCCCAGAAAGAGAAGTAATAAAAACCTACCACCAGATGTCATCTTGAAGCTAACTAATAACTTCCAAACCAGCAGAGTATGAGGGACGCAGGGGGAATACAAGATGCAATGACGAGGCACTGGGGTTTCTTTACAGGGTACGAGGCCACAGGGATCACCGCACCCTGGCGCAGAGAATGGCCACGGGGACGGAGATGTTCCAGAGTTGGCTTTGCAAAGTCTTTCCAACTCGTTTAGATAAATCCCAGCAAAGCATAAATGTAACTTTAAAAAGTAAGTTCTAAAAGATCAGTCTTGCTGAAAAGCCCCATTCTGGAGCTCCAACCTGCTTGACTCCCCAGGAGCAGAAGACACTGGATCTGAGTAGTTCCATCTGCTTTGTCACTGATTAAAATATGACAGCTATGATAATAATTTTTTAATGGCTTAATTACAGAAGCTTCACTGCACCCTGTGTTTAAGCCATCATTAGAATGGACGTTTACATATGGCTGGTGTTTAACATTTGGGAGTGTGGGAAAATTTCCTGTGAAGGAAATCCAGACAGAAAATGAAGAAAACAGGACAATTCTTTCCCCCACACAAAGTACTTTTAATCTGTTACCTGTGCAGAAATGGTTATGTGTTTTGCAGTTAAATATAGAGAAAGTTTCACTGTAGACTTGGGTGAAATTCTGAGACTAAATTCAATCAATAAATTGTAGAGTAGAGATTTTAATCCAACTGTAAGGATAAACCTCTGTTCGGTACTATTTGCACAGTTGGTGCTAATGTTTCAAACATGAAACTCCCTCAAGTGAATTTTGGATTGAGCTGAAAAGATTAGAGGTAAACTTAATGGCAAAGGATAATGAGAAAACGTATTACTAATGCTTTCTAATTACTCTTTTCTATTAGTAATGGCAAGGCTGGGTGATGTGTTCTTCCTGTCTGAGCCCTTTCTTGTTAACCACTCTGCGAGTTTTAACTGTTTGGGATTTGGTTATTCTATACAGGACTCTACAGCAAATGAACTTTGGTTTTTTGAAGAGTTTCAGTAAAAGTAGCTCAGCTGTTGCCAAAGATGAGGTCAGGGAAAAAGATCAGTCCCTTGTCAACGTAAAACAAAACCAGTCCCCCCTCTGAACCATTTAATGAGATGTTCTAGTCCTGCCCCGTGCTGGAATGGATACTTGAAGTTTGGCAGCGCATCCTAGCAGGAAGAAAGGTATCGTTTTCTATACCTGTTACAGGCTGCCTGCATGTGGGTGAGTTCTAATTTGACGAATAACAGTTTGCCTGTGAAAAATCACAGACTTGTTACAGCTTGGCAGCCAAAACCTCCGAATATTTGAGACGCATTAAGCAGGCTACAGGCAGGGACTCGCGGGGCTGAGCAGGATGCTCCGTGCTCTGACTGACACCACGGCTGGGCTGCGGGCAGCTGGAGAAAAAGGGAGAAGTTCCAGCGCTGGACCTGGAGGGAGGAAGAGCCCGGAACAAGGGATGGATCCTGTGGGAAACAGTCGGAGGCAGATAATTAGGGGTAATAACATCAGGGATGCCATCACGGAGCCCAATTACGGTCACTATGCGTGCGTGGCTGCCGGGTGTGGGACGAGGGCTAGTGCCGTGGCTGGTCGGGTCTGAGCCGCTCTGCCGCCGGCTCCCCTCAGCGCCCCTGCCCGCCGTCGCCATGGCACCCGCGCACGGCCTGTCGGGCTCCGCACGCCCGTCGGGGTACCCGTCCCGCTGACAGTTCCGAGCCCACCGCTGCCGGTAAATACACGGTGATTGGCTCTTCCTCCCGTCCGTCACTAGCGCGCCGTACTTCTATTGGCTAACTCTCTTATTTATAACCCGCCCTCAAAAGCTGGCCAGTGAAACCGAGGCGCCCCTAGCAACGCCCCCCTCTCTTTCCTGCCACTGGCTGCTTCCCTTCTCTAGGGAGTTGTTGTTTCTCGTTTGATTGGTCAAACCGCCTGGCTCTCAAGTGGCTGTGACCAATTAGAAAAGGCTATTCATATTGGACTCTCTGCGAGTCCCTCCTCCTGGCTTCCCTTTCTCCATTGGCCGAACAATACCGTCTATCCAGCTTCTCCGGGCGCCGATTGGCTGTTAGGGAGAGGCGGCTCCTGGGTGAGTACCGCCCGGCGCTGTGGGCGGGCCGGCGGCGGTGTCGGGGTGGGGGGGCGGGGGCCGCGGCTGTGGGAGGGGGAGGAGTCGCGGCGATCGCGGCCCCGGTTGCCGCAGCTGGGCTCGCTCCTCACATGGGGCCCCCGCGCTTGCCGCAGCGGAGCGGCGGACCCTCGCTGGGTTGCTGAAGGGTCGGGAGCTGGCCTGGGGTTGGGCCATGAGAGCCCGCGTCGCCCGCAGGCCGTGCTGGCGCCGCTGCTCAGGTAACGGCCGACGCGTGGTGTGTGTGTCCGTCTGTCCGTGTGTCCGCGTCCGCGTTCTGCCAGGCTCTCCCCCCTGAGGGGAAGGACCTCACAGGCTGGGAACACCCCCGGCGGCGCTGAGGGACCGCTCTGGGGAACGGCAGCTTCCAGCGGAGGGTCCGGGGCAGCCGGCGGGGTCCTGCCGCCCCCCGCCGCTGGCGGTGTGGTGAGGGGAGAGATGCGTTGCGCCGGGCAAGTGCGTGGGGCGGCCGCGTTTGCCCGCGGGGTGAAGGGGGAGTGAGTCAGGCTCAGTGGGACGCCTGAACTGCCGGCGGCAGCAACCTGTGCCGTGATCCGGGGGCAAGGGTCTGCCCGCGCACGGCCGGAGCTTTGCCCAGCCGCAGGAGATGGTCATTTTGCCAAGCGGTGTGAATGCTTGGCTCTCGTTCTGCTGTTTCAGGCGCTGCCCCCTAAGAGTACGTGAATCATGATTTAATGACAGGCTCGACTGTTTAGGTGTATGTGTGTATATGTTTGCTTGATGGCCTTCAGATGAAAGGCGCTGCATAAATGCAGATGATCGCTTTTCATGTTGTATTCCTTTGAGGGTGGGAAATGCTTTTGCTTTAAGTATGGAGGACTTTCCACTTAGGTATTCTGATAGGTGGTACCTTGATAGTGGGAAGCTGAAATTTCAAGAGTACCAGTTTTATGTAAGTTTACGCGTTTGTATTTGTTCACCTGAAAAGGTCTTGCAGCTAATATTTAGGCTAATTTATGAGAAGCCTTTCTGCTTCACCTGAAATGATATACTTTTTAGCAGAGATCAGAGTTCTACCCTATTTTATTGCATGCAGAATCAACAGGCTTTTACAGTTCTATGGGCTTAATTAGTCAGTGGAATTTACAACATAAGATAAGTTTGGGGTTTTTTTATGAGAACCTCCACTGTGCCCAGTGGACTAGTTATAAACCTTTCCATTTAGTCATCATCTTTGGAAATTATTGTTGCATACCATATCCTGATAGGCCAATAAAAATGTCACTTCTGACTCTTGCAGAAGTATACTGTACAGCTGTGTCATTCCATTGTCCATTTTGGTTTCTTTTCGTATAAAACTTTCAGGTAGAACACAAATAGTTTGAACTGGAGGCGGAGGGGTGTGTTCACTGTACCTGGTGGTGTGTGTGTGCTCTCTCCTGTGGTTTGGTTTTTTTTCGCTTGGAATGGTGCTGTTTCGTTAGGATGAGCAGCCGGCAATGGGAGCAGAGCAGGAGATAGGGATGGAGCAATCCTCGCTTCAGTGCTTCATATTTTAGGGTGGTGTGAGGCACTGGAACAGGCTGTCCAGGGAAGTGGCACTGGAACAGCATTTGTCCAGAGAAGTGGCAAATGCTCCATCCCTGGCAGTGTTCAGGGCCAGGTTGAACAGAGCCTTAGGTGACATGGTCTAGTGATGGCAGGGGGGTTGGAACTAGATGATCTTAAAGTCCTTTGGGTTTCCAACCCAAACCAGTCTATGACTCTATATTTTTGTGACTGTGGAAGGAGAAAGTTGGTCTGGATGAGGTGTTCTGGTGGTATAGGCCTCCCATAACCTCATTGTACCCACCAACTCTATACACTTGCTTCTGCCGTTAGAATTCTTTATGCAAATAATTTCACAGATTCATGAAAGAAATGCAGGGTTAAAGGAGAGGGCTGTTGCTCAGTGTCTGCTGCCGAAAGGAATGAAGCCTGTGGTTCACTTGCATCATAGGTTCCCTTTCTGTATTCTTCCTGTAGCCGAGAACCATGCATTTGCACAATGGTAAAGCTTTTTATTGTATCCTTGCAGCCTGGCACAACAATAAGTGCTCTTCTAGGCAAGCTCTAAAAGGGAAAATGTTCATATCTTTTCTTTTTTAAAACCCTTTTCCTGCTTATTCCCTCATATCTTCGTTTGAAGTTGTGTATTTATCGGTAAGTACATCTAATAATTGGCAACTCCATCACCCTGGCTCCATCTGTTGTCTGTTGCCCAGTCCTCTTTTTGACTTAGATAGTAAGCTGCTTTTCATATGGTCCTGTCACTTTTTCTTAAGTTGAGCACATTTCTGGTAGTGGCTAAGCTACTTTTTGATATGATTATCCATTGCCTGCGCTTGGAACTGCAATAGCTCTTGCAACCAGGAATGTAGTTGAGATGTACTTTTGAAGGCTGACTTTGTACACGAACTGAGAGTTCCATGTTTCCTTTTGTTACCCAGGGTGTTTCAGATTGATACATGAATACCAGCAGACTTTAGTGTCCCCGCTACTTTAACAACTACAACAACAGATTCGGGAAGCCCTGTGCTCACTTCAGAAATTCACAAGTGAATTAGTCAAGGCTGTGTTACTGTCTGGTTTGTGCAGCTGGTACCTGAAGTAAACCTGGTGTTTCACTATAATGCAAAGCCACTAGCATGGAGTGGTGTTTCAGCTGTATTTTAAGGGTAGGTTACAGAATGTGCTTTAAATATTTGTGGAGATGATACTTTTAGCTGGAAAATACAGATATTGACTGCCTCATGTGATGGTGTAGAAATGTAAGATTGTGTCCAAGAGAGGTCAGTCAGGTATGAAATACAGCCTGCTGACTTCATCCCTCTTACAAGTGTTCTGGTTCTCTTTTCTTGCTTGTGCTGTGCTGGATTGTCTCACTGGCTGCATCAAAACAACAGAAAGTTGTTTCCTGTCTCCTGTGAAGCCTGCCCTGCTAATAGAGCTGTCAGCCCTCAGTCATAAACCTGGCAGAGAGGCTGAGGGGGAAATTCCTTGATTATTGAGATGTTACAATGCCTGTTGGTACTGGAAGGCTTTCGTTCCTCTTGTTTTTCTCAAGAGCTAAGCAAACGTCAGCCTGCTGACACCTGGAAGGCATAAGCTGCTTCTTAGTGTCTTTACTGAGCTCTGTTTTGTTAGACAAACATAATATATTTAAATTATCCATTTGAAGCAGCAGCTGTGTATTGTACATGATCTACTTGAGTGATTATTTAACTCTAGTGATGCTCTGTAACTAGGCTGGAGTCTGTCTGCACTGTGGCTTGGAGTGACTAAACCCAGGCCAGGAGAGGAATGAATTTTTGCAAGGTCCTCTGTGGAGGTGTAGTTTTGTGTTATAATTGGACCCTGGCAACTGTTGGCAATTATACTGTGGGCATAAGGGTCAAGTGGGTTTCTGTTTGTGGGTTTTTAGTATTCCCCCCCCCCCTTAGCTCCTCCAGTTATATTTGCTTTCTAAATACATGCCAGAATTCATGCTTATGCTTAATGCAAATGTTTTTAAACCTGCAACCTTGGCCCTGAATCCTGAGCTCTGCAGTAAGTTAATAGCTAGTCTCTTGTACTGGTTTCGAATTTGGCTACAGTCACAAAATAAATGAACTGTTTGTTTCAGCTTAGCCTCTCCTGGAGGTTTGTTTGCATTATGAAACCACAGTGCAGTTCAGCAGACTTCTAGTTTCTGGAGTGGTGTAGTAGGGTTAATGCAGGTCTTTTCTGGGGAATGTCAGCCCTAGTTGTGGGAAGCTTGTGCTCTGACAGTACTGGCTAGAGCTAGGAATTATCTCCTACAGGGGAGATGAAGTGAAAGCAGAATGTTACCTAAATGAAAATAGAAAATGTTGGGATTTTCACATTCAGGCACAGTGTGGTAACTGAGACTATAAACTGCACTTCAGACCTGTCCTGTAAAAACAGTCAAAAAACCCTTCAGCTTCAGGATGAGCTCGGCCAAGCACAGTGCAAGCTCTAGCACTTGTAGCTGCCTTGTCTGTAAATATTTGGTACTACCTTTCTCCCAAAGTCAAGAAGGTAAGTTATGGACAAACCAAGGAACTTCCCTCTCTTAGGAAAGGGGATGACAGCAGATGAGAATGAACTTGTGGAATGCCTGGTCCTTGTTACCTGTTTAGTTTGAGTTCTTGTGTTTCATTCTCATTGTTTTCTTTTTCTTCCAGGCAAATGACTTCAAAGACAATTCAGTCTTTGGGAGATTTTGTTCTTTACATTCCTTTGAAGCTTTTCTGAAATTTGCACTTTACTACAGTGAATTCTTCTCCCTCACCCCCCAAGTTGTTATTTTGTTGAGTGACACTTGCCAGAATAATTCCTTCATGTTTTTGTAGTGCTGGGTTTTGAAGCTACATCAGACTGTGAGTTTAAATAGTTAACTCTTGGCAGATTACTTATGTCAAAGCTTTGGCATCTTGTTCTTCAGAAAACCTTTTCAAATTAATACCATGCATCCACCAGATTTATGGCTTTCCAGGCTGAATGCCTAGCGACAGTCTTCTGTCTAAAAATGGTTGTTGTTGTTGTTAAGGCCATCTTTTAGGCAATTGTGAGCTTGACATTTGAGTGCAAATATGCACATATTTATAAAGGTAGTGGGGACAGAAAACATCTTAGTAATGAATTGAAATGTTTATTTTGGAATGATCTTGTTTTATGCCCTGAGGTATAAAGGGATGCTGCTAAAGTTGAGAAGCCTTGTCCCTTTTTATGTCTATAAAATAGAAAATGTTAAGTACTGGCTAATATATGTCACCTGTTAGTTTTACATTGTTAGTGAGGGGTATAATTTGATGTGCTGTTACGGAGTTTCCATCTTCAAATGCAGGCTTAGGCATCAGTTTTGAAAGCCGAACCTCTAAATAGCCAAAGAAATGCTGACAGTATTTGTATTTATAGTACTTTCTATGATTAAAAAGTCAAGGCATTCTTTTAGTGGAGAAACTGATCTTCATATAGTGCTAACATGGATCTTTTTTTCTTCAATTTGATTTACCAATAAATGAAAATGTGGTAGGGTATGAAATATGCTGCAGTTGTGCTTTTCAGTAATGTAATAAATGGATGAGTAGGGCAGGTATGCATTTTAAGAGGTGTATTTCTAAGTTATTTCTGTCTTGGCAGAGTGGGGAGCATTTTTCTTGTATAAAAATGTCAGAAAAATTGTTCTGAAAGCTGTGAATTTATTGGGAGGTGTTTCTTAAAGTGTTCGGTGTCTTTTTTTTACCTGGCTGTTGAGCACAGCTGTAGGATTTTGAAGCTGAAGAAAACTCATCCAACAACCTCTTAGTTGGTTACAGGATTTGCAGGATAGTCTTGGATTCTGTTCAGGGCACTTTAATTAACCATACAAGGTAGTAAATTAAAGTACCTCAGACTGACTTGAAAGTCGATTAAACCTTGCTTGATTTCATGGAGAATGTGGCCATTAGTTTAATTGGCCAGAATGACAGGAGCCCACTTGGAATGGTGCCCACTTAAATTCTTCCTCTCATTCTGTGTATGCGATCCTGGGCAGAATACTAGACAAATGGAGCTCTATCCTAGTAATTTCCAAGGGTTTTGTGTAGCTGTCTGGAAAGAAGGCAAACTCTAGCCGGCAAAAATGAAGGAATGGGTTACTTGGGAATCCAGATGGCAAAACCTTTTGGGGTTTATGTTGTGCGAAGTACTTTGAATCTCTTCTTTCATTGTGGGATTTGTGCAGAGTTTTGCAAAGTTCACCATGTGATTTCAATCAAAAGGATGTGTATGTGTGAGGGGGATTTTTTGTTTTGTTTTTGTTAAATAGATTGAGAGACTATGTTGAGAGCTGGTCTTTTGTTAATGGTGTCTGGATGCTTGAGACAGACCTAGGCTTTTCCTCCTATTTAAGATAGCTTGCCTAACTTGGTATCTTCCTCTGGTTAAGGCAACAGCAGTCTTTCCTATTTTGTTTTTGTATATCTCTTGCTTGAGCTTAGAGTCCTGATTTACAAGTTGGTTTAGTTTGCTGGGCTGCAATGCGGAAGTGTTTCACTGGATTTAGCAGGGGTGTCTACAAGCTCCAGGGGCCACATCATATGGCATTACTGTGGTACTGGAATGTCAGACTGTGCATTTCTGGGGAAGGGCTTGCTCCCTTCCTTGAAAAGTGTCTAGCACATGGGGGTACTCTGGTGCAAATAAGTTCTAAAGAACTGTTTTTTCCATTACAGCAGTTTTTCTGGTCAGTCTCCTAAGGTACTTCCATCTCTTGTTCCAGAAAATTAATTATTAACACCAAGGTTTCCCATCAGTCCTCCTTCCATAGACAGTTCTTTCTTTATCTCCTTGAAAAGTAACCAGATTATAGTTTGGTCCTTTCAGATCAAAAGGAATTATTTAAGTGTGCCTTGGAAATTCCTGGGCATCTTCTCCGCAGCTGAGGAGGTTCTCTGAGCTATTTTTCTCATCTGAGGATATATAACAGGCTTTATCTTCCCATGGTGCTTCTGTACCATTTCCAGACCCTCAAGGCTCATGGGGTAAGAATATGAGGTCAGAAATTGGATCCTGATGATCTGTGTGGCAGTCGGCCACACCATAACATTAGACTGTGTAGTACTATCATCTGAAACGTGCAGTAAGCTCACGCATGTGGGAGGCTGCATATAAAGCTCTGTAGTAATACCATGCTGTGGGGTTTGAGAGAGATTAAATTTTCTTAATCAGGCCCTGGTAAGGATCTCTTGTACCCACTGACTCCTGTTTAGAGAGGTAAGTGTTAAGATGTTTGAAATAAACACCTTGAAAAACACGGAGTTTTTTTAGTGGTGATTGTGTGTTTTTTCTTGGAGAGGACAACCCCAAATTCCATGCAGTTCACCAGAGCTTACTTCTGAAGGCAGGGAAGGACTACATGTTGTTCTGATGTGGTGGCACAGAGCATCTCTGAAGGATACACAGCATACAACACACGGGTATAGTGGCGCTGTTGTATATTCAGAGGACAGCGGGTATGCTTCTGGTTTTGAATTCTCTTCAAATTTAGTGTATTGCCCAGGTTCTGTACATCTGTGTAAACAGAAGGAGAATCCCCTGCTCCCTGCTTTGTCATTATTTTGTCCACCATTTTTATTCTAGATTTTATGGCTTCTTTTCCCTCCCTCCAGTTTTTTATTCAGCCTCAGAGGTAGGGAGGGGAAAGAGAAATCTTTTCTTTGTGACTGCTCACTTTGTTCAGGTTTTGTAAGGGGCTCACCAGATTGCTGTAAATGAACAGCTAAGTGTGGAAAAGATGAGCCTCTTAAGTATGAAGTTAAAAATAATAATAGTAATAGTAATAATGAAAGTAGGCTACCTGTAAAGTGTGCCAGTCCAGGCTGTACCTGATGGGCTCCAGGGTCATACAGAGTATTTCATCAGCCTCTTAAAATGAAAAGCAAAAACTTCCCTTAACTGTTGGGGTGGGGTTTTTTTATTTGGGATTTTTTTTTCTTTCCTTTTTCTCCTACTTGGCAAACGTGGCTTGTTTCCTGTGTATTGAGTTGAACTGAAATGAATATAGCTTTAAAATGTGTTTGTGGAGACAGTAGTTCTGGTAGTTTCTTATAAGAATGCTTCGGGTTTGTAGCAGAATTGTTGATGTTTTTATAAATATGAGGATATAAATATAAAGATCTATAAATAGATCTTTCATGGATATGAACTTATGTCCCTACCAGTTAAGGAATTAATCTTGGAACCCTTATAGGTGGAAGCTTTAAAAACAAAGGTTTTAGTGCTCCAGCTGCTGTTATTAATAGCTAATAATTTTCCTGAATAATTTTCCTAATAATGTTAACTGAAAGTTGATCTATTTTTTTGTATAGTTAGGGATCAGCTGTGCAGTCCCTAATCATAAAATCATAGAATAGTTAGGGTTGGAAAGGTTCTTAAGGTCGTCTGCTTCCAACCCTCCTGCCATGGGCAGGGACACCTTGCACTAAACCATGTCACCAAAGACTCCATCCAGCCTGGCCTTGAACACTGTCAGGGATGGAGCATTCACAGCTTCCTTGGGCAGCCCATTCCAGTGCCTCACCACCCTTAAAGAACTTCTTCCTTATATCCAATCTAAACTTCCCCTGTTTAAGTTTGAACCCAGTGTGAAACGCTTTCTTGGAATAGCAATTGATTTGTCATGAGCTGCTACTGAAGTAAATAGAACATTACATTTTGTGGGTTTCCTTCTGCTTAGTTACTTGCTTTAGCAACCAGAACTTAAGTAAAAAAGAAATGGGCAGGAGGAGGGAATGAAAGTTGTCTATTCATCTATTCATCTGGTAATAGGCAGAGCACAGGGTATTTCTGTGAATCTAAATGAAAATTTAATTGATTGCCTGTCTTTACTGATGATGCTTTGTGATTGGTTGTGGTGTTGTGGTTTCCTATCGAACTTGCTAGATATGTTTACAATAATGATAATCTCAATTTCTTGTATTTTAGGATCCAACAAGAGTAGAGGAGACAGCAAATTAACCTAAGATGTGAGAAGTCCTCTCTTAGCAAAATAAAACCTTGTTTTCAAAATGGACCGAAGTAAGCGGAATTCGATAGCGGGATTTCCACCACGCCTGGAGCGTGCTGAAGACTTGGATGGTGGCACTGGAGGAGAAGGGACTGCATCCCAGATAGGAAGAGTTTGTACTTCTTCATACAGAGCCCTGATAAGTGCCTTTTCCAGACTTACTCGTCTTGATGACTTCACTTGTGAGAAAATTGGCTCTGGTTTCTTCTCTGAGGTGTTCAAGGTGTGTGTTTAGTTCTTTCTTCTTCATGTTGCTCAGTGTTTGGTGCTGAGAATGTCTGAGAGTATCAGTGAAGTTCTTTTAATGGAAGACAACTGTATTTACTATACTGGGGATGAGTGATGAAGACCTTGCAGACCTCAGATATTTTCTCTGTCACTCTTCCAGCTGTTTTTTATCGCTTGTAATTTATTTGCAGAGTTGTAGGGGCTCTTTGGGAGAAACAGTAAAAGCTGAAAAAATTGATTCAACTTTTGGACTCTGCTATGTATTTTTGCCGTCATGTAGTGTATTAAACACCAATGGCTATCGATTCTCTCATATATAAGTATGAATGTCTTTTATTTAGTTAGTTTATTAGTTTTGTGGGATTGCACTTATTCCTTTGGTAGTCTTTGCCTCCCAACGCTAGATACATGTGTTAGGAGATCTACGTCAAAATTGAAACAAAAAAATGATTGCACTGAAATTACCATACAGTTAGCTGCTCTTCTGTTTCCTTTGGTACTTGTTATTCTATGCTTCTAACTCAGTCAGAGATTGGTTTGAAGTAAGTGATATGAATGAGAAAATCTGATGTTGTCAGTGACTTACTGCTATGAATCTGGGAAGTGGGTAAGATCTTTGTGAAACCATATAGGTATCCCCAGTGTTTTAGCGCTGGTGATATTTCTGTTTTGACTGTTCTTGTAAGCTTTGTTGTACAGGAATAGGACATTGAGTTGACTTCCAGGCTTTCAGGCACTGCAAAAATATTTTTCTTTTTCTTGTTCTAGTCCCTGACTTTGAACAAAGTCACCTTCCAAATCGTTTCCATTTTAGTGAAATGCCAGAAAACTTTTATCTCACAATATATTATGCCCATTCCATGCACTTCATGTGGTCTTTAGGCAGTTAAACAAAAGAAACCTCTTACTCATTTTTATTGCTGTGTGTCATGGTTTAAGCCCAGCTGCTAACTCAGTACCACGCAGCCATTCGCTCACTTTCCCCCCCTTCCTCCCCCCTGCTCCCGGGGGTTGGGGAGAAGAATCGAAAGAATGTAACTGCCACGGGTTGAGATAAGAACAGTCCAGTAACTAAGGTATAACACAAACCACTGCTGCTACCA
>WYDI02002378.1:0-74724 GCA_009867235.2 Psittacus erithacus
TTCAAGGCCAGGTTGGACACAGGGGCTTGGAGCAAGCTGCTCTAGTGGAAGGTGTCCCTGCCAGTGGCAGGGGTTGGGACTGGGTGAACTTTAAGGTCCCTTCCAACCCAAACCAGGCTGAGATTCTGTGAATATCTGATGGAGCTAACACAATGAAAAACTGTACTGTTCGCTGTAAGCAAATAACAGATCAAAACTCATTGATGCTCTTATCTTTCTCATCCTGTTCTTAGTTTTCTCTCATTTTTGTGATAATTAGAGTAAGATACACAGCATAAAGGCTTTATGGCATACTGCTAATCTCTATTGCTTTGAACAAGATAAATCGTTCCACTGAACTCAGTTTATGGCAATTCCTGCTTAATTTTCCTGTATTTGTATTTTCATTGTAGCTGTTCCCAGACAGAGAGGAAAAACTGAACACATTAAAAAGCCTGATGAATTCCCTGAAATGCCATCCAGAAAAGGTCTATGACTGTCTGATGGCCAAGGCCAACTGAATTTTTCTTGTCTGAACCAATTCTCATAATGCAATGAACAATTACAAGAGCGGGCGGAAGCCTGGCTGTTGCTTTGACCCTTCAACTCAGAAGTCTGCACATCTACCAGTGTAATTTTCATTTCCATGTTGAATTCATCATATCTGAAAATAAAATTTACACAGGGAATCAATTCTGTGCTTTGCTTCCTTCCACTTCATCTTTCTGTCCATTTGCCAGAAAGATAATAAGCCCGAGCAACAACAGCGCAAACATAAACGCTGGGCATTAGGAAATGCTTCCTTGCAAGACTGCTGTCATCACCTCAACCTTAGACTTTGGATGCTCAGAAGGGCTGGGACTGATGATTTATAGAATATCTTTTTAGGAAGCTTTCTTCTTTTTTTGATAGCAGCTCGTAAGAAAGTGTATTAAAATGTTAACGTTTCCAGGAAATGATTCCGAAGACAAAAGAGGCTAAAAGCACCTATCAAATATCTTCACTCTGATAGATTTATTCAGTAGAAGGGGTAACGTCTTGGTTTCTATTTTGTTCATTTTGAGAAATGTGGACCCCAAAGCGTAATTCATCTGAAGAAGCACATTTTAAATAGCTGCTAATGTGCTGTTACAAGAAGGAAATGTGCTATTCCACAGCAATCCTAATTACTGTGCAACTGTATTTCGCTCTGCACTAGCAATGAACCAATCATTTAAACTCGCAGTAATGGTTTTGTTATTATGCAAACATCTAGAAAAGGGTCCATTAAACTCACTATTTGATCATGGGTTCATAGATAGTGAAGATGAAAGCACAGTTTGAATATTCCCTACTTTTCAGTCCAAATAAAACTGCAGGCTGCAGCTGAAATTCCCCTGGCTGGTTGCACCTTAAAGGGCTGAAGTTGGGCAATGGGGCAGCTGCCAGATGTGGTCTGTGTCCACTTTGCCAGGCAGAGCTAACAGCAGCCACGAAGGCCCTTAATAACCTCTGCTTTTCTTTCTCTCTTCCTTTCTCTTCCCCCTTCATCCTCCCCCTCACCTCCAGAAATGCTTTTTGGAATAGTGGAGGGTTTTACATTTCCCTCCCAAGAACCTCTATTCAGCCACACAACTCATAAATGAAACACTGGGTTCTGCTAATGCAATCGGCTGCATTAGCAACTTATTTATGTTTTGTCTTTTCTTTCAGCTTTTTTTGCCTTTTAAGTGTCTTCCTATGTGATTAAGGGCAGTCACATTCTAAATTCAATCACCCTGAAGACCAGTATGAAATGAAGAAGTTTAATGTTTTATTATAAAACTTCTTCCAGGGGATCCAGTGATTCTGTAATTTTACTATTAAGAAATTGCCCTTTTCAGTTGTCTGCTGCTCCCCTTTTCTTTTTCCTCTGAACAATAAACTGAAGAACATTCTCAGTTGCAGGATACAAAACACGTACTTTCTGTACCAGAGCACCACAGCTTTTCTTTCTGCTGTTGAATTTGTCATTTTGTCTGATCAGTAAAGAATGAGCTGTCATTTTTTGAAAGGAACTCTGAGATAAAGCATTCAAAGTAGGAGAATACCAGCCAGACCTCTTACAATTTACAGGAGAAGAAGAATTGGGTGGAATGGTTCACTTTGGGTCCATATGCAGTGAATAGAACAGCATCATACTAGTGCTGTGTTGAGCTACTATTTCAATGGCCTCTTTAGCAAGTTATCAGAGGTTTCTTTCAGCCTGGCATCAAAGTGCCTCTCTGTTCCCCTTCTGAATCTCCATGTAGACTGCCTTACCTCAAGAGGTAATTTGCTCACAAAGGCACTTTGTCAGTGCTGGCCACTGATGGATGCCAGTTTTTGGCCTAGGCCATCTGCTGTCTGCCAAAACCATTATCTAAAGAGGGCAAGAAGTGGGAGACAAACACCTTCTACCAAGTTCCTGGGGATTTTGGGTGCCTGATTTGCAGTTCTCTGTTTGTGAAACCATAAGCTATGTTGGACAACAAAGACATGCCCTGTCTTGTTCCACTGACAATTTGAGCAGGTTATTCACTGAAATCTCATCCTCTTCAGACAATGCTGCTGATACTTCTGTTTCTGTCTCCCCTACAGTTTGTTGCTCATCCCAACTGCCAACAGCAATTGCTCACCATGTGGTATGAAAACCTCTCAGGCTTACGGCAGCAATCTATAGCTGTGAAGTTCTTGGCTGTATTTGGGGTTTCCATCGGCTTGCCCTTCCTTGCCATAGCCTACTGGATCGCTCCCTGCAGCAAGGTACAAACTCATTAAGGTGCATGGTTTTTATGGTATGAATGAAGTCACATATTTTTCTGTAACATGGCTGGGAAGTGATTCATGCTATCCTCTAAGATTGCCCCAGAGGAAAGAAAGCTTGAGATGTTGCTTGATATACACAAATGGAGCTATTAGACATGGTTTGAGGTTCATATTTATGTGTAAAATAGGTGGCGTGAGGGGAGAAGAAGGTAAGATGGTGGGTAACAAAAAAAGAATAGGAGCAAGAAATGGATAGGAGATAACAACATGGCAGTGGGATGAAAAAAGAATTGAAGAACCACCAAAATGGGAAATAACTAAAGAAGATTTTTGTTGCCCTTTTAGTTAACCCTGATGTTTAAACTCTCATTCCCTTTTATGTAGTTTTTTTAAGGTTCCTCTCTTATTCAAGGCTTCTTTCTTTCTTGTCCTTCTTCTTTCTGATCTTGTATTTTTAGTTAGCAGAGTATTATTTGGACACACATGCCTGAAACTTTGGCAAGCCCCAGGGGATTGCTTAGTTCTTCAGAGAAGACTAGACTTAATCACACAATCTTTATGGTTTTGAAGGAAAAGATGATGAGACGTGGAAAACTGCCATGTACCTAAATAGGGCTGTGCTACAGCTCACAACATCAGATGGAGCAGAATTTTGTCAAGACCTAGAGGTCAAAGAACCAGAGCCAACTATGAGCTTAGTTAAAAGCTTGAATGGTCTGTGATATGAAATCCATAGCGAGGTTTCCATCCTGAAATAGTCTGTTCTTCAGGAAAAATATGTGTGTGTCTGGGTGTTACTACTCTTGCTATGGAAGGACAGGGAGGCAGGGTAGAACATGTTGCATTCAGCAATAGCCAGCAACATCATCCATTACAAGGTAGAGGTCTTCAGCAGGAGTCTTGTCAGAGGTACTTAAATTTGATCAAAATGACCCCGGGCACTGGTAATGTATTCAGGCTTGAAAGCATCTTCTTCCATTTCCTTTAAAAGCCAGTGGGGAATCCTTTCTAAATTTGTCAAGTGCAAGAAATTATAGATCCATGGATGGGTATTAAGGAAAGGCTGTAATTTGAAAAGATTTATGTTAGTGCAATCAGCAAACCCTTCTGCAAACAGTCTTGCAGAACATCCGAGATGATAAAGCATGTTAAAGGCTTGGTATCCTCCAGAATATCTTCAAGAAAAGTACATTTTGTTAGAGGAATTGTTTGCAACTGAGTTTGTAAGTCTTGTTCTGCACAGAGCTGTCTTTATTAAAACCAATTTGAGTGTCAGGGGTCCATTCACCTCTGGGTGCACAAACTGTTGACAAGACCTGCAGAGTGCCAGCCCATCCTGTCCTGAAATATCTCTGCTGACTCATCCAGAACTGTTGCTTGATATGTCAGTGTCCAAAATGTGTTTCACCGGTGATCAAAATAGATAAGAGATAGAATGGGAAAATTGCACCGTCTGCTGCCCAAAAATATAATAGCAAGAGCAAGTGAGACTGGGCTGTGCAGAACTTCAAGAGCTTCTTGCCTCTCCGGCCAATTGAAGGGCAAATTCAAATGTTATAACGCTGGCAGTGGTTGCTTACACACAGCTCTCATTGCCTGGGCTGTTCATGCAGCCATGATGGGGATTTATGGACTGTAGCTCTCGCTGTGACAGACTCAGCAATGTTTATGCACCAAACTTGAATAGTTCACTGCACCTAATGCTGTATCTCTGTGTTTCTACTCTGGGTATTTTCTCCCCAGTTAAGCTACATAAAATTACTGCAATATTCTTTATGCTTTGCTGTGAACATAATATTGATAATATTAATGTCTTTTTTTTTTCTTTATGAATTTTCTATCTTTATTTGTTCCTGTCTCTTGGAAGAGAGATTTATTTGCATTTGGAAAACTTTGTTTCAATATCACATTTTATATATTTTCATTTTGACACATCTGCACGTTTCATTATATTCATATAATATAGATAGGACACTAAGTCATGAAATGGACTATTCTTTTAAGAATAAACCTGGGTATTCACAGTGTCAGTGTTTCTGTCTTACCAGAGACAGGCAGGCATTTCTCTGCAACCCCAATTTCATGGACGATGATGTTTTGATTTTTTAAAGTAATTGAGAAATTGACACATCCAAGTAGTTACACACCTTGAATTTAACTGTATCATGTTGCTTGAAAAATACATCTTGTTGTCATAAAGCATTAGGCTGACTGGAGGAGTTGATGCTCCGTTAATTTGTTACAGAATATTCTAGTCAACGCATTCGCATCCTGTAGCTCTTAGCTAAAAATCAGATTTCTGAGGAGATATTGAAAAAGCATCAGCTCAAGAAAAAGCTGTAAGCTTTCCACAGTAATACAGGGAATAAAATGCTGATGTAACACTGACTAAAGGCAGACTTTTGTTAAATCAGTAGAGAATTGAGTGAAATTACCCACAGGATTCATTTGGGTCTGTAATATAGGGGTTTATTTCTCTGATAACCAAAGCTACGCTACTTTAATCTCGGGTCTCTTTTTAAAGTTTCTATAGACAGTAAAAAATTAAATATTTGGAAATACTTCATAGTTCAGTAGATAATGCTGCTTCTTTTTTAGTGAATTCCGGGTAGAAATGAGTCCTGTACAGATTGCAAATGCACTTTCTTAAACCTTTGTTGGTGTAAAGCCCCATGTACTTATAGTTATTCCACTTTACTCTTGCACTTTGAACTCTCTGAGACAGGAAAGCTTCTGAGATTATGACATAACAATTAGGACACTGTTCAAACACATCCCATCACCCTGTCAGCTCTATACTGGGAATGTAAGTTCCACTACAAAGTGTAAATCTACCCAACACCAGCTGTAAAAAGCTGCTGAGGACTATCATTACACCAAGCTTTATAGCGGAGGAGTGAACCAGCATCACAAGTGTTGGGATTGGTTTAACACAATTTATTTCTATATCTGCCATAATATTCCTAAAGAAAATCAAAGAAAATTGGGGTTTGATTGAGTGTGATATCTACCTACTTAAACACATCCTTACTGGCCTCAGAAAAAGAGACCATGTTAATAAGGGGTTTTATTATCAAGTCAGTAGATATTAAGAAAATTTTAAGGATATTATGTCATCAATGGAAATGAATCAATGAGTAATATAGTGCAAAAAAGTCCCATTTGATTTGAGGTGGTTTTGGAAAGGGCACATACAGGACGGCGCTTCAAATCTATTGTGTCCAACACTGCAAGCATCAGTCCTTGTGCTCCTAAAAATGCTTCTATTCTGACAGCTTTCTGCAGTAATGTTTCCTTAGATCACAGAAAATGTAAAATGAAAAAGTGTTATTTAAATTAATTAACAAAGAAAGCTTTTCAAGAAGAATGGAATCAATATTAACTGTAGTGAAGGGATCCGCTGCTCTGATTCTTGGCTTAATGTCTTGAAATAAATCCTTGTGTTCTGGGGAGTGGATCTTGAGCTTTTGCAGTACAAACAGGAGGAGACTGTCACACCAAAGCATATTACAGACATTAAAGAATACTTAAACTGAAGGCTATTTCCTACGCGTTGTTAATGAACCAAGAATTCAGCATTAATAAAATATTCTAATATATAACAATGATGTAAGGATGAGAAGGCCCATCATTAGGATTTATATTGCCACACATGAGTACATTCATATAACATGTATACACACAAGCATGTCTCTTATATAAACGTCCTGTCTTTCCACTTTTTACTTGCCATATGGCCAGGGCAATTAGATATCATATTTGTTTATAAAGGAGCAATGTAAGATACTGCCATGCACAGAAAATCATCCAAGGGGCATAATTTAAACTGCCAATGCATGTCTAGTAATAGCAAAGAACAACTTGAACAAATCAAAACCCCATTTAGCTCATAATCTGGAAATCATTTCTGAATCTTTTTCACCACGGTCAAAGGGTTCCAACTTCTATAGGAACCTCCTTTCAGGAGGTGAATAAGGGAAAATAGATCTTATGCCTTGTATGTTTCATTGCAGCTGGGACGGACCCTCCGAAGTCCTTTCATGAAGTTTGTGGCACATGCAGTTTCTTTCACAATCTTCCTTGGACTGTTAGTAGTGAATGCATCAGATCGGTTTGAAGGAGTGAAAAATCTCCCCAACGAGACCATCACGGATCATCCAAAACAAATATTTAGAGTCAAAACAACTCAGTTCTCATGGACAGAATTGCTGATCATGAAGTGGGTATTGGGTAAGTCAAACCAAAATGTCTACGAGTCCTCCAAGATCGAAGAAGATTTGGATCTTGGTCACTGCTTTTGAAAATACTGAATGATGCTTAGCAAATTCTCACTTTCCCAATTTTCCATGTTGAATGTTATTGGTGTTCTTTGTTTGCCTCTTGGTTTAATCATTGCATCTTAAAGAAGGTAATATAGTCATAGAAACTCATAGCTTTGCTGTAAGATGTTGCTCTGTCACAAGTGAGCAGAAAGAAATGTGTCCACTGGGACGTGGGTGACCACCAGACTCTTTTATTACCCTGCCATCACATTTGTTTATATGAAGGATGAATGAACCTCAGTGATCCTCACCGAACTGAATAACCTCCGATTTTTCATCTACAAAATGGGTATTTTCGTGTAAGCTATTTATGTCCTTGTAATGAACTCTAAGATCTAGTGATGGAAACTGCTAGGTTTATAAAAGTTGGGTTTTATTAAATCCATAGTATGTATTGTTACTGTTGAGGGGACAGCACAGCATTCACATCTTTTAAAAGAAATTCAGTTACCCAGCAATTATAAAGCAGGGTTTCATATGGAAGAACCCTTCAAGTGCAAAAGTATGTCACATGCACAGGTTAAACTTCCAGGGAGTTTTAGGCAGATTCAGGTATAATACTTTTCCTATAGGCATAATTTATTCCTGGCAGGTCAGCTACCTTGAACCACTCATCTAAACAAGCTCAGAAGGTTTTATTGGGAAATAGAGCCTACCAGCTCTGCAGAATCTTTGTCTACCTTTTCTGTATCTATTTTTACTCACCACCATGATCTTGATTCTCTTCTTGGAGCAAATTCCACTGTTCCATAAATACTGATGGCATTAAACTCCCCTGAAAAATAGGATAAGGCTGCTCTATCTGATGGCTTCCTAGCCACCATTTCTTTGTTCCCTGTCCCCACAATAATCAGAGCCCCATACAGGATATTAGGTTATAAAACACTGAATAGATGCCAGACTGGATAGAGTAAGTCTGTAAGATATATTTTGAAAATGATACTAAAACAGTTGGACCCAGATGATTAGATTTCAGACCAGGGATTCTTTTCTTATAGGCACTGGATATCTGTCTGCCTGGTAAGCTCCTGAGAGATGAAAAAGAAAACATTTAATTTAAAGCTAAGGTTTTCACTTTTCTGGGAGAGGAAAGGCGATTCATTGTACAGATTGCTGAATAGAATGAGATTTTCTAATGACTGCCTACATCAGCACTGGCAATATTCTCTGGCCATTTTACCTGTCTCCCTACATAAAGCCTTCAAATAATGGTTCAGAAATGGTATGGTGAAAGTTTGATGCACGTGGCTTGCAGATAGCTATCACGGGGTGCTTTGCCATTTGTTGAGCTCCATATGGGACCCTGACCTTAAAGCCCTGTAAAAGCGCTAAAGGGGGAGGACTGCCCAGCATTTCTGGTGCAAAAATCTTACAGGTATTATAAATATGCATATAGAAGTAGAAATATAATTAAATAAAAGTAAATTTTATAAAGAAATATCACAGGTAAAGCTGCCAAGAAATTATTTTCCAAAGAGGCAAATGGAAATAGAAAGTTTATGTTAAAGTATAATAAATCTAACTCTTGTGTACTAAATACACAAAGCTGTATTTAAGCCTACCTGACAAAACCCACAGTTGGTGTCTCCAGGCTCAACAGTGTATGTATGCTACCTACACTTTGTTTCATAGTATGATCAAAAAGTGTAATTTTATTTATTCTCAGCCTGTAAATCCGTTTCTGTTTCTCTTCTTTCTCTTTCCTCCTTCATACTGTGGCAGCAGTGATGAATGCTGATGACACATTACTGGTTCCAACAATAGCAGACCATTTTTGAGAAATTAGCTTACAGGTCCCTGATCTTGGTTCTTTTTTGGGGAGAAAATTGGCTGTCTGAGTTATCTGGCTGTCAACCATGGAATTATGATGCATGCTTAGAACAGCTTTATTCCAGGAGAATGCGTTACATTAGCATAGCATAGCGTGGCCACAAGCAAGCACAACCTGTAATAGCAGTCCCTGCAATTAGTCTTGCTGGAGATATTGAAAATTGATCCATGTGTATGTATCTTAAGAGAAAACTACCAGTAGGAGAATTTCAGACTGGGATTATGCAAAATGATACCATTGCCGTTTCCTGCTCCCAACTACTTGTAATGGAGGTGGGTAATGGAGTAAACCAAGCAGGGGCAGTGACTTTCAGCCAGGCAAGCCCTTCATCCTGCTCCAGAAATCCATATAAGAGGCTTTACTTTCTGTTAGCCTGTACCTCCAAAACGGCTACAGAGCATTGTTGGATCAGCCAGGTAACACTGGTAGCCCATTTAACATCCTCATGAACAGCCAGATAGCATTTTAGGTGGAAGAATGCCTGTTTGGTCTCACTCCTTTTTGTTATGAAAAAGCATCCCAGAGCTGCAGATTGTAAATGTTAGTGCAGAGAAAAAGCATTCTATGATGCTCTGCGAGGAGAACTTGACCCTTTGTACATGGGGCGCAGCAATTTCAGCTAAAGCATCTGAGGCTCATTGTATGCCTTGGCTACCTCTTCTTTTCTCTTCCCTTCAAGTGAGGAAGGCTGTGATTTTCCTTGTGCACAATAGGGACAAAAGTGAGCACTGGGAGCAGGGAGGTTTATTTAGAGAGACAAAATCCCCACTGCAGAAGCAGCCAAAGTAGCAGTTAAGCTCTAGGTAGACAGTCTGAGCACAACTCTCTCTCTCTTAATCCAGCAGCCTTTGGTGGATTCAGGAAGGCTCAAAACCAGCTCTGCAACATCATCTGCTCGTGATTTATGTACCAGACCAGTGAATATAAAAATCAGACAAACTGTTCCTTTCTGTGCACAGGTGATGAACGGTACTTCCCGTACACTTCCATATCTCTTCCAGACGGGCTGTGCCTGTAGCTTGACTCTATTGCGAAAAGAATGGTTGGGATCACTCAAAGAATCGCCATCAGAGATGGCAGCAAAGTGATTTTAATAGAAATTTATAGAATTGTGATTCAACAGAATCCAGTGGCAAAGGTCATTCTACCGCATACAAAAGGAAATGGTGTCAGAATTGGTAATGATTTATACAGAATCAGGCTTAAGTGTTTTATACAGAATTGGACCGATGTGATGTGTACAGAAACTTGGGATATAAAGGAATAAGGAAGATCCTTCTGTTGAGTCTTGAGGTTCAGAACAGACCCCCTTGCTTTCTAAACTCCTGACAGAACGTAGGTGCAGCTGGATCTAGTCTTAGGGTCAGACTTGGTCAACAGCATTCATTTAAATGGTTACAAGTGTCATTTAGCAGCAGTTTGCAGTTTTAAGGTGAATCACAAGATTTCTAACAACGCTTGATTATGAAGGCTTATATACACACACTGGCAATTAAATACCTAAACCAAGACAGGCAGATAGATATATACATAGATACACGCATATATATAGACACACATGTAGGTATGCATGTAAATATTTGTATATGTATAAAGGATCCTGTTTAAAATTTCCCTTGGGTGGAGTGAAAACACTCACATCAGCTTTGTCAGCATTCCTCAATGGGGAAAAGGTTGAGTATCAGTGAGCAGAAGTAATGGCCCAAGTAAAGAGTCCTCCTGTGTCCCGCTCACAGGGAGATGCCCGGTCACAGCTGGCTGTGGTCCAAGAGAGCTCTAAGGTCCTCCCCCTTGGGACCATTAAGCTGCTCTATATCCCACCTCTCCATGCATCAGACTCTGGGAAATGACCTCTCCCAGAGGCATTAAGACCTCACAAACACCATACTGGAATGTAATTACATCCTGGCAAATCTGCTTTGCCTAGATGCCTTCCCTTATTTCTTACATCTCATCTTAAGTCCCATCCCCTGAATTTCAGCTGCTTTTTCTCTTCTCATTTTTACTTAAGGAGAAGCCTTGAATTAATCTCTCACAATGTATATACAATTACCCAGGAGTTCTGACCAAGTAATTACTGTAACTTTTCTACTTGTCCTGAGTAGACATTTTTCCATATGTATGGATAAAAAATGATTGCCACACCATTGACAAAAAGAATGATGTAAATTACAGTCCAATAGTGTGATACTTCCACGGAGTGATTCTAATTTTACTCAGTCTACTCAGTTTTAGACATTTCTTCATTAATCTGTGACTTGGGTATATTAAGTGACTAAGATTAGAAATAAATTTGGGTGGAAGAATTAATATTTAAACCAGAAAAGACATTTTGGGCACCAGTGAACAAGTGCTTTGATGGGCAATGTTACCACCCATGTGATACTTCCAGAAGGGCTTTCGTACCTTTGTACACCACGCATGCATAATACATAGGACGAATGGCTCCTACACATCACTTCTGGAATACTTTTTTAAGCTAGAAATGTTTCTTTAATATTTTAAACTAGAAATGTTTCTTTAATATTTTATCCTGGCTCCAGGACACTTCCTGAGAAACCAATTCTTCCACCTTGTCCCTTAAGCTATTTATTATTAAATCTTACTCGTGGTAAATGACAGCTTGGGATGAAGTTCCTACTTTTACTCTGCCAAGCACTTGAGGACTTGAGGAGAAGAGCTGGGAATATCCTCTCCTGACCTCCCTCTGGCTCTGCTCAACACTCGGGAGACCTCTGGCTCTCTCCCAAGACAGATCTATATGGAGCAGAGCCTATAGCAAGGTTCATGTCCAGGGATCCACTTGGAGATTCCAGGTCTATGGAGGGCACCCACTGTTATTTGGCCAATGGCAGTATCAATAGTTTAGCTTTCTTTTTCTTTAAATCCTTCCCCATGCAAGGACTGACAGCAGGAGTTCATTCCTCCATCCTCTGGCTAGATTCACTCTGACTTGTTTCCTTCTCTATAACTCTGTCTTCAACTGCACCTCTTGGGACATCACATGCTTCCAGGAGTCTCTGAAGTAGCTAAGCAAACGCAATTACATGCCACACCACGAGAGCTTCCAGCAAAGAGGATGAAGAAGAGTTCACAGAAAGGACAAGGTTGCAGGAGGCCACATGGAAATTGGCAGGCACTGCTCCTGCTTGGTTAAATGTGAATTTTCCTGCTGCTATGGAAACAGGATTCAATAGAGTGCAGGAAATATTTATCAGTGGGTTAAATATTCTGCTATTTTAGCTATTCAGAAGCAAGATTCTGGCTCTGAAGCCCTGCTATGATCGAAAGTTGGGCAAGTTGGTGAATTTGACCTGAGCTTTTGGCTCCAGTTTGTCCACTGAATTCACCTGTCCTCTCCAGCACTCCCTAGCAGAACATTGATGTGAAAATTATCTGGGTTTGGTGCTTAGCTTTATCTGTGAGCCCATTGTCAGAGAGATCCTAATTTCAGTGTTTTCAAAGTTCTAGTTCAGACTTGAACGTATGGAAATTCATTACTATTTTTTCTGGATAGATTAGCAGTAGGATTTTCTATTGTCCTCACTATTTCTGATCTATGCTTTCTCTAACATCACCAGAAATCTACTTTACCATTGACTCACACAGTGAAATCTTGAGGTTTCTATCTCATAATGCACAAAAGGAAACATAAGCTTAAAGTTTTGATGATTTTTAAGTTCATGCAGACCATTCTCAAGAAATCCAGTTCAGTTGAAGAGTCATTTGCTTCTCTCTTAGAAGCTACTGTTAGCCAGGGAGAAGGTCTGCCTGAATACAACAAGCACCTTCTGTATTTGCTCGTTAAATGTGGTCTGTCCTTTCCGCAGGTATGATATGGTCAGAGTGCAAGGAGATCTGGGAAGAAGGTCCACGCGAATACGTGGTGCATCTCTGGAACCTGCTGGACTTTGGGATGCTCTCCATCTTCGTGGCATCCTTCACTGCCAGGTTCATGGCTTTTCTCAAAGCAACTGAAGCACAACAGTACGTAGATCAGTACGTTCAAGATGATGACCTCAATAATGTCACCCTTCCCCCTGAAGTTGCTTATTTTACTTATGGTAAGATGCTTTTCGCTATCTAATGCTTCCTGTTCTCTAAGGCTAATGTGTGGGAGTGCTGAAAACAGCTTTCTTTTTGTGATATTCATGTGGCTTTTTTTCTGATTAAACCAAATTATTCTGTTTAGATCTACCCATTCCAGCCATCTTCCTAAAGAGTCAGAAAGGAAGTGAGATCTGAGCCTCATTCAGTCACTGATTTTAGGTTAAGGCCACATTCAGGTCAATCACATCCTGATATAATAACTTGAGCAACAAATAATCAGGAACTGAGAGTGAGTAGAATATAATTTAAATTGCAGATTAATGAACCTGCTTGGCTTTCCAAATGTGAGAGGAGGGAGATGTGTGAATATACATAGGATCTGGAGCTGCATTTCTAACTGTTGGTGTACTCTGCACCTCAGTTACATCCAACACCTGTATAATGGGAATGCAAACTCCAATTACACCCATAAAGGGCTGCTCCTCCAAGAGAAAAACTTTATTTTTGGATAACCTATATTATCTGCTAACATTTGGAAGTGCAAGCAGCAACATCACCTTTAAACTTCCTTTTTGATGGCTGAAATGGTTTTCCTTTGATACACATAAATACATACAGCGTTGCACCTCAGTGTGTGGACTGGATTCATTGCATGCCCCTGCAAGCTTCAGATGTAACCCTGAGCAAAATCCATGGGGATTCCCACCAGTGTGCACAGCCATGGGCTCAGCTTCCTGCCTGGTGTGTCCCCTCTGAAGGTAAGCTTCCCTCTCTCTGCCCAGGCAAGCGAGAGGCCACTGAGGATGATGATGTGGCATTCCTGTCTGTGGCTGCTGCTGCCCCATTTAAAGTAAGTTCATGACACGAAGGTGCAAAGGGTCCAGAACAAATTGTCACAACCAGATCCTGCGAATGCCTCCATCTGCTGCTTTTCCTTTGGTTCACATTACTGCAAATAATGCCTAAGTTTACTGCTGTGTCGCATGTTGTAGCTCTGAGTTACAATCTTCTCATCAAGAAGCTCAGTTGATGCAAGGAAACTTACAAGCTATATTAATATAAATGTTCAAATTTTTAGTATATTAAATGAATGATGCATATCTGGTATCAACAAGAAGCTTTTTGAAGTAAAAATATTAGAGTGACTAGACTGCAAAGATTGGTTTTAATTTAAAGATAACATGAAAATGATACGCTTGATAGTTATATCTGCTCTATCTGAAAGAATATGAACTTTCTTATCTAATGGTAGGGATAGAGATCTCAGTCTCCTTAATGCTTCCTTTCCAAATATTGATATGGTGCCATATATCCAAATCTATAGCTAAATTCCACTGTGATGGTTTTGGTTCTCCATCCCAAGAGCTTCAGATGGAAAAGGCACTGATGTACAAGTAGGAAATAGAAAATATCAACTTTGTTTAAAGCCAAGCTGTTTATTTGTTTTGTGACATTGGTAAATCCCAGTGACTTGCTCATTTCTCATTTTTGCCGCATAAAAGACACAATTAATTCTTCTCATCTATATTTGTACAGCATGCTGAGGACTTCAGCGGCCAATGACTTGTTGACTTCAGTGACTTGTTCCAAAACTCTTTATTTTTCCTTTAACTCCTGGCCAAAACCAAGGTTCAGCCTTGACAAAGGGCTCATTTATCATAACAGCTTCCACGTAACACTTTTTGTTACTAATACCTAGTGTACATGTATTGTTTTAGCCAGGAACAAGTGGCTTCCCTCGGATCCTCAGATCATTTCAGAAGGACTGTATGCAATAGCTGTGGTACTCAGCTTCTCCCGCATTGCTTACATTCTTCCAGCCAACGAAAGCTTCGGCCCCCTGCAGATCTCTTTGGGGAGGACTGTGAAGGATATCTTCAAGTTCATGGTCATCTTCATCATGGTGTTCCTGGCCTTTATGATTGGAATGTTCAATCTCTACTCCTACTACCTTGGTGCAAAATACAACCCCGCGTTTACAACGTGAGTACCCATGGAAAAGCAGCTGGCTTTTGCAGGGTTCAATCTACTCTGGTCCGTTGCTGCTGCAAGGTCTGCTCAGATAGTTGCTACTCGAGCTGTCTGGGGAAATCACATCCAGATTTCACCTGGGAACCTTATACCATGGCATCAGGGCCTGATCACAAGGAGATGTGCAGTCCAGAAATGGTTATTTCTAGAAATCAAAAAAACAGATCAGGAAAATGTTTTGTGAGATATTCAGTGTAATGAGTCAAGAGAAGAAGCGGGCGAGAGGTTAGACTTAAGGTTATTGTTCTTAAAACTGCAAGCCTAAAGGTATGTAAAATAAGGGAAGATTTTGTTTATCTGAGGCTGGTTTTAGGATATCACCTGAGCGCAGCTGCAATTATTAGGTGCACATCTGCAGAGCCAGCTGCTAGTTATGACGCTCTAAAAGGCAAATAAAATCAGGGTGTCTAGGATGTGTTTTCTAAATCCTGAGTAGGAACTTTTCATCAAAAGCCATGTGAAAGCCCTGGGGCCATGGGGGGGACTTGCCTTCCCACACACCCATCTGCGAGGGAAGAGGAAATCTTGGTGTAATGTTTTCCCTTCGCTTTCTCTAACATGCCATACAGTGAGCTGGGGTTTAGCTCATAGCCCCTCTACGAGAACTGACCTTTTCAGCATTGTTTCTACCCCGCAGGTGGCTGTTTCGTTCCAAATTCACAGCAGCCAGTTTTATCGCACCACCCTCCTGTGCAACATGTATCCTGTAACATAGTGTTTACTTATTCTAATTGAGCCAAATATGCCTTCTAGACCTTTCCTGTAACCTCAAGATACATTTTAATGGAAGGATTTATGAGGCCAGATGCAATTACATTTATCTGTGCTCGGTAGTAATGTAGAAGAAAATCGGGTGTGTGGGATGTGACTTGCTTCTTATTTGAGGAGAGGGAGATGCCCTTGAAGCATAAGACTTAAGAAGTTGAGCTGACACCATCCTTGGCTGCCTGGTGGCACAATAACCCTCTGTTATGGTATCCCCAGGCACATTACTCGAAAACAGTCACTGACTAATTCCAGTCTCTGATGCAACACTGTGCAATAACTCTCTCGTTAGCACCTATTACCTAAATGGATCTTCCAATAGGTACTGTTTTTGATGGAAATAATGAGCAAACATTGACTAAAATCATGATTGTTCACTGGAGTAAAGATTGCTTAAATGCCCAAGGGATGTTTAGATCTGGGAGAGTCTTGTCAAAAGGCAATGCTTTTCGTCCTTCACTTCAGCCTGGTGACTACTTATTCTGGAGGGACTTCAAGTAGTTATAAGCATAAATTTCCCTTTTAAGACTTTGGAAGAGGTTTCAGATAGACTTACTTTCTTCTGATTATTTAAACACACAGGAGCGTCAGACGACGATCAGTGAAAATGAGCCCTTTCATCATGCAAAACAAAGAGAATAGATTAACATTCATCCCAAAAATCCTTCTCAGACATTTCATTCAACAAGCTAGAAACCCTGAGGTACAGTCTCAAACACTTTTAATAAGCTAAATACAAGGTCATGGTGGCAGATGAGCAGCTACCAGCTCTAACAATGTTTCCTTCTCTATTTTTCATGAGCTGCCTATGGGCTTTGCTGAAGGTGATGGGCTCCTTCTGTCGTTAACTTGTTTATTGAAAGAAGAAAGATTTCAGTATTAGAGCTGAGTAGGGAACTCAAATGTCCATTCATTGAAAATTCAGTGGGATAAAAGGATCGTGCTTACTTTGGTGTCCTCATAACCATTCTGTGACTCCAGAGGTGTTGCTGAATGCCCTTACTGGTGGCATGTTTGTGAATTCTGATGAGGATGGGTGAAAGCTTACAAAAAGCAGGTTTCATACTCAGAAATGTGGCTGTTCACCTATTGGGCTTGATTCGAAGAGGTCACTTAGCTAGTCATGAGAGAGAAGGACACACTGAATGTGTGTGCTAATTGATTGCGGCCAGCTTCAAAGGGCATTGAATTGACAGCTCCCTGAGTAGCCTCAGGGAGAAACCTTGGGCAAACAGCTACTCACTGAAATAACTTTGAATTACACATTTAAGAGAACCACGGCTTCCCAGGACAGGATGTAAGCAGAAGAGCGTACATTTGCCCAGATAACACGCAGAGGGAATTTCTTGCTGAGATCTAATAGTGAGAGTGAACGTTTGGTGAACTTAGCTTTCATCTTTCCTTGCTATTGCACTTTTGAAACCATGCGCTCTGTTTTCCTTGTGTTGCCATCTACAGAGCAAGCATGTGGCACCCCAATGGAGTCTGAACCCAGTTATCAGGCAAAGGTTTTGTCATTTCTTCTGTTTTAATGTTCTGGATGCAAAGGAACTAAAGATGCAGTGGACTTGACTTCACGCAGTTAAACACAGAGATTATTTAACTAACCAGGGTATGCTTTCAAACTGTTAGGAAGTTCTGCAATGCTGAAAAGTCGACCAGTTTCCCCGACAGTTGCAACCAACCCCAGCTATGTTTATCTGTTTATTGCACGCTGTGTACAGAACACAGCTCTTGAAACAGCCTGTAATTAAGAACATGCTATGCAAACAAAATCAGAATGGAGGCAAGGCTGATTGTGTTCGTCTTGCTTTCCGCATCACAAATCAGGCTGAAGGCTACAACAGGAGGTTTTCTGTCTCCCTTTTCCCAAAGGGAAATGTGACTCATTGCTTAGTGCCAGTGTTACTTCAAGGCTTGAAGGCTTTTTTCTTCTCATTTCCCTTTAACAAAATGCAATATTTCTGTAGATTATAATGACTGCATCGCTTTTCTGGCACTGTTAAATCTCAACCAATCAGTTTAAGGAAGTAAGCCTGAAAGGATGCCTGAAGCTTTCTTAGAAAGGACACAAGATTGACATGAAATCGTGGCCTTGCTGTGATCTTTTTTGATGAACAGCACGCTACTGTTTGCAGAAGCGAGGAAAATCTGCGACATGACGGTAGCTTATGGTCTGTTTTCTGCCTTGGTGCTATATCTTTGTTTAACTTTTACAGGACTGTGTGTATTGAAACAAGAAAGACTCTCTTCTCTCTTCCCACTGCAACAGATAGCTCTAGCACAGCAGAGAGAGATTGCAGTGTACCCATCTCTATAAGGAGCATTGCCACTCCATTTGTCTGCCTTTGAGAAGGCTAAACCAACCACTGACCTTGCAGGGAGGGGGTATATTGCTTAGCTGGCAACGATGAGGCACGTCAGCATCTTGGAGTCTTTGCGAACTTGGCTTCAAACATCCTTGTCTCGTGTTTTAGTGACATGTTCTCAAAAAATAACCCCAACTGATGTTCCCTGAGACCTGTGCCAAATCTCATGCAATTTGGCAGTAATCTAAAAGGGAGAAGGAAAGAGCCATCCAGCCTTTTTGGAGGGTAGGGATGGATTAGTACAAGTTCTCCTTAGAAATGTTTCTTCTATAAGAGAAGGGCTGCATCTGCATAGGGGCACTGCTAAGCACCCTTTTGGGATGCTACAGGTCAGGTCCACCTCTCACACCACCTTCCCAGTCCCATCACCATCAGCACCAGCCCCTCACCCTTACTGACGCTGAAATAGGGATTATGAACATGTGCATGGAACCTGGCACCCTGGCCCTTGCCTGCTTCCTCTGCAGTGCTCAGGGCAGACAAGGCCACTCACAGTCCTTAATTAACTTTTCAAGGAGAACCCGGGATCATTCCAGTACAAGGGTTAATGCTTAAGCTGCTGAAAAGGAGTGGAGTTGACAAGTTGTATTAAAATCCGCCTGCAGGGAGGAAAGCGAAGGGAACCTTTCCAAATTAAAAAGGGAAGGTTAATAGCAGGGTGCAGCTGGGATCAAGGCTGGGGGTTATGGCTTTTATTACTTTGCTAAGTGACTTAGGTGGTGGGTTTCACACTGATTTCTGGTGTTATGTGTTCCTTAACTGGAATGTACAGAATAAGCGCTGGCCAGATTGCTACCATAAAACAAGGGTATCTGACACATTAATGCCAGCTACTTTTTGCTGCAGATGAGGGCAGGAGACAAGAGCAGAGTGTTATGGAAATGTCCAGAAAGTGGAAAAGTGATGGCACTTGTTTACAGCACAGTCATAGCTCATCGCACAAGAATCTTTGCATGGCATCCCAGTCTGGTGCAAAAAGCAAGGGGGGGCAGAAGATGGTATCTTTGACTAAAGACAAAGCCACATTTTAAGTGAAGTTGTGCAACATCTATTTGAAACACCACCCAAGGTTACTCCCTGCAAGTTAATGCAGTTATACTAGCTGAAAATGATACCTACATTTTTACTGCAGCTGTACTACTACTTATAAATAGAATATAGAATACCATATGGCGGGAGATAAATACCAGTTTGCTTGGGCAGAAAGGGACTGCCCAGTGCTGCGCACCAGCCTTTCAAAGGGTTGAAATTAATTTCTCTTGCTTTTATACATGGTGTAATTGATACTGCAGATGATGTAAAGCTTATTGTTCCCTTAGGATATGCCATAGTTTGTGTCTATAATCTGGTTTTATAAACAGATTTAGCAGGATTAGGCTGCCACCCCAGTACAAAACGCTCCATCAAAACAATTTGTCAAAGGCATTGTCTTCTTAGGGGTGTTTAAGTCCTGGCAGGCAAGGGGGAGAGAGCAGGCAATTAACTCTTAACATGCTCAGTATTGTTCAGTGAAGGCAAAATGGCTTGCAAATTAAAAATGTACCAGCATCACTTCTCCTTTCTTCCTTTTCAGCTGTGATTGCTCCTCTCTGCCTGTTACAGCTTTGACTCCTCTGAATCAGGCTCTTCTTTTGACCTGGCAGTCCAGCTGCATCCTTTCCAGCCCCACTTCTCCTTGTCTTTGGCTTATTCCCCTTTTTTACCTCCCTGTCTTTCAACCTTGTTTTCCTCTGGTTCCTTTCTAATTTCAGGCAAGGGTAATAATCAAATCAAAATGCTTCTCTGCAACATCTCCTAGCACTCCTTAATTGCAGATTTTTGCTATAGATGTTTGGGCGTCTGACTTGTTTACAGCCTCGAAGCAGGGTGGAAAGAAAACAGACTATGGTGTGGCTATATTTGCACTCTGTGTTCTTCATATTGAATCAGAACATTTCATTCATCTGGGTAAAATGTGATGCTTCTCTTCTGCCCTGGAAACTACATATAAGGTGGAAGGTCAGACTAGGTTCCTCCTTTCCTTTCCCTGATAATCTCCGCCTGTCTTCTCTGGATGAGAAAAAGGTGAGTGAGTAGAAGTAAAAAGCTTCACTGAAAGTTTCAAACTCTAAGTTGCCCATGGAGAAGTCATCCTCAAGAAGGTCACAAAATCCAAGTGGCACATAATGCCCCTGAGAGAACAGATGGAGCAAAATGGGGACACTGTCATTTTATAGTATTAATCGGAAATCCTATTTCCTTATCAAATCAGGAAATATTTAGCATATCCCTGGGTGATGGGTAATGGCTTACAATGGCTGCGCCAAGGCATCATATTTATATTGCGGGATTGCTGCTTTTATTATTAGCATTTTGCCAGGCTTTCCTGGGGCCAACTCTCTAAAGTGATTGTTTCCTTTATTTTTAGGGTAGAAGAAAGTTTTAAAACCTTATTCTGGTCAATATTTGGCTTATCTGAAGTGATATCTGTGGTGCTGAAGTACGATCACAAATTCATTGAGAATATTGGATACGTACTCTATGGAGTATATAACGTGACTATGGTGGTGGTGCTGCTTAATATGCTGATAGCCATGATCAACAACTCCTATCAGGAAATTGAGGTAAGATAAGAAATTAGATTACAAACTCAATGTACTTAATTACCACTGATAATGGAAATGTTAAAAACCAAGGAAGCTGTAGCTTATTCCAAGGTTAGAATGCTTACAGTGTGTGAATTTAAGGCTGTGTCTGTCCCCATATTAAAACTGAATTAATAATTAACAATAAATCATTTTTAGAACAATTTCAACTTCTTTTATTTTAGTGACCTTCTGGGAGTAAATCCAATTTCCTTTACATGTATTTAATGAAAGTGCTTTGTGATATTTTTCAGTCCCTGTGTTGGTTATGCCAATTTATCCACGTTACCTTAGCTGCATCATTCGCTTATGATAGAGTAATACTTCTGGCTTTCCACCCTGTTCACTGCCTGAACACTCAAGTCCTTATAGGTCTAAAGCTCATATCTGCATATTTAAAATTCCCAATTTTCCAAACGCCAGGCACACAGCATAACTGCATGGATACTCACAGAAAGCAATTTATGAAGGGTATGAACACAGCCCTCAACGAACATGAATAGACTTCTGCAGAAAGGTGTTAGCAGGGTTTACCCAGCCTCGTTCAGCAGTATTACTATTAGCAGACTGGATTTGCTAAATGCTTTGGACTTTAACAACTCTGTGCTAATGTGAATAAAGGCATAAAAAATACATTATTTGGATAATGTTAATGCTGAGTCACCTCTTCTGATTTGTTAAATGTCACACTTCTGCAGTGGGGTTTGTACTAATTATTTGCTCTAATCTCCCTTAGAACTTGACACTGCAAAACCCCAGAGATGAAAATATTTTGGCTGATTCACCCATGTACTGTAGTGCAAATTAATTCTACCTATCTTGTGTGTGCTGTAACTAAGTCTAAATGTCAGAGGGACCTTACATGTGTTCTCTGCCCCAGAAGCTTTTCCTGCATGCAGAAAGCAATTTCCCCAAAGGTTTCTAATCATTTCAGATACAGCATCTTCCTGAATCCTCTTCTACTGAAACAAGATTCACTTCTGAAGGGGTCGTAGCCTTTTACTGCATTTTCCTAGTTTATTGTAGTAGGTTTCTTTAAAGAGACTGAATAGATGGCCCATATTATCTTCCCAGTCTAAACTCTGGATGACCGTTTTCCTGGAAAAATGCTTCATCACTCTTACTGATTGTGTGGAAACTTTCTAAACTTCGTTAAAGACTACTTTTAACTATCAGCAAGCAAAACAAGGGTGAGCGATTTGGCCCAGATCTTCCTACCTGAGGACTGGGGAAAATTAGTAAATCTCATTCTAATTCATTCCAGTCCTCAGTAGCGCAGAGATCAAAGATAGAGCCATAGAATCACAGAATCATTCAGGTTGAAAAAGACCTTTAAAATCATCAAGTTCTGTTATTAACCCAGCACTGCCAAGCCCGCGACTAGCCCATGTCCGAAACTGCCCCAGCTACATGTCTTTTAAACACCTCCAGGTATGGTGAATCTACCACTTCCCTGCACAGCCTGTTCCAATGCTTGACAACCCTTTTAGTGAAAGGGTTTTCCTGGTGCAACTTGAGGGCTTTTTTTCTTATCCAAGGAAATAGGAGGATTTATGTTTTTGTTTATCCATTGCTTTGTTCAAGTTGTCCTTATTTTGAGATTACCACAGAGAAGCCCACAAAGATGGATTTTGTGCATGGGTCTTGGTCTGTCAAACAGAATCTGATTTTAGTTAAATCCTAGCTGGTTGTTTGTTCTTGTCATAGCTAAATCTCTCCCTATTTACTAATTATGTATTTGGGTGTTTGGGTTTTTCTTCCCTTTTTCCTTCCCAAGGAGGATGCAGATGTGGAGTGGAAGTTTGCACGTGCCAAGCTCTGGCTATCCTACTTTGACGAAGGAAGGACTTTACCAGCTCCTTTTAATCTAGTGCCAAGCCCTAAATCATTTTATTATCTCATACTGAGAATAAAAATGTGCCTCATAAAACTCTGTAAATCTAAGGCCAAAAACTGTGAAAATGACCTGGAGATGGGGATGCTCAATTCCAAACAAAGGGTATGTTATATCTTCACTTTTCAACTTCTGTGTAGAAAGGATTCGTGCCAGGGACCTTCTGGAGCTGGTTGCATGTTGTACCAGTGATCAGGGATAGCACGGCCTCTTACTCAACCTTGTCATTGTGGTTTATATATGTTGTATGTATTATATCGCAGCTAGAGAGTTCTCCCAGACTTGTGGCCTCTTTATACTGGGCACTGCCTGGATACCACGGAAAACACAACTTCTATAAAAGCAGGCACTTTTATAAGGGAGCTTCCCAAGGCCAAATAAGCAGGGTCAGAGCTGAAAGGTAGAAGCAGAGGCGCAAACAGACTCCCAGCTTGTCTGACTCCCCATCTACCCAAAGGCCTTTGTGCCACCTTCCTTTAAAGTGATTTCCAAATTAAGTTTGCTGCCATTACAACATTTACTGCCATTCCAGGTTTGGGAACACGTTTCTAAGCAGGGTTTAATAACACCTTCTAAATGCCTAAAGCTATAATTAACAGCCTTTCTACTTACATCTGCCTAGTGATGTGTAGCCATTAATGAGTAGATTCTGCCTCAGCCACCTCCCCTTTGGTCATTAAAATAGAAGTTTGCTTTGGGAATCCTGGCTAAATGGCAGCAGGCTTTCCTCAGCCCACGTGCATGTCAGCATGACAAAGCAAGACAGATATGCAGGAGTATGTTTAGCATCCAGACCCTTCCTCCTTGGGGAAGTGCCAGAAAAATTAGAGAAGATGATGGAAATTAGTACTTGCAACGCTGTGCAGAGTGTCACTGGGATGAAGTGTTCCTAGCACATAAATATACAACAAACATTATCCCACTCACAAGGCAAGGCCATTTGTTTTACACTGGGGATGCAAATGCCCAAAGCATTCCCAGGAGCTCAGCCATAGCTGCTGGGGTGTTCTCATTAATTTCAGTGCATTCAAAGGTGTGAGGAGGCAGCTTTGCATAACAGTGTCCTGGCCTTCATTGAATTTTCTTAGCTCAAGCTGGGTTTGAAACAAGAGAACAATGCTGGCAACCCATTGCTGGGGGAAAAGCCCTTTAAAATGGGTTGTTTCTTATTTCTTGCAGTTAGTGTACATGAGAGATCAGTGTGGCTCCTTGGTAGACTCAGGACATGTTGCTATTCCCTCACCTTGCTGTCAGACCATCTTTCCAGGCTTTAATACCCTAGCAGTGTGGCGCTGCACAGGAGAGGGAAGAAATGGGTCAGACTGGGACACATTTGGCAGCCTACCCTTACTTTCAACATTGCAATAAAAGAGACCAAGGATAAGGAAAGAAAGGTTTGAGGAGGCTCTGCAGGGTTTGCCTTTGCAAGGTGCAGCCTTCTGTTGGGCTTTGTCTGGATCTCTTGGCTCTTCGAAGGAGCAACAAAGCTCACAGTGAGTCATGCAGTTACGGGCAAAGCCCATGGCCTTGGAGGAGATCATGCTCCATGAATTTAAAAGAACTGCTCAGATCCGATGTTCATTCAGTCTCTGCCAGAGCCTAAACTGAAGGGAGAAGTCCGTGGGGTCTACTTCATGTTCTCAAATAATTTAGCTACACAACATGATGAGCATTGCCAGGATAGACAAGCACTTGGGGGAGATTTAATCTATAAATTCATAACACTACTATTTATTGCTGAAAGACCCGTTAGGAACAGCAGGTTGAAATAAAAGCAATGTTTGCCCTTTAATAATCTTAAATAAGGGTTTTAAAAGGTAATATTTTTTAAACACTATTTGAATCTAACCACACAAAGCATAAACCAAAGTAATTCATTTTTCCCTAAGCCCCTCCTTCCCCAAGCCGTATGAGTCAAAGTGTCTGCCTTGCCCCTGTGCATGGAACTCATGCAAAATTCATAGTTTCCATGGCTTTAGCATAAACAATGAAGAGCATCGGTCATTTCTTGCTTGCCTGTTGGTTTTCTTCACAGATCATCTTCAAAACAATCTCTGTAAGATCATGCACACCCGATGGGTAAGAAATAAGTAATAATAATAAAAGGCATGATTGCTGCAGAGTTTTGGTCCAAAAAAATAGTAGTTAAAAAATCACCTATTTCTCAGGATTTCTGATCCAGACAGGGAAGAAAAACCCTTAATGAGGGCTCTCCTTGTAGATGCACTTGCATATAGGTGCAGAAGTCTAAGATATTTATTGGCACCTCTGTGATATGATATGAATTATGATATAAATTAATTCCTTTAAATGAGTGGGGGGTTTTGTCAGCATTTGGACCAAAAAACCTTAGAGGTGGATAACAGTCACGAAATTGTCTTACAAATATTGTATGCAGCTCCAGAAGCTTCTAGAGCACAAAACTAGTAGCTGTGGAAAAACACTGCTGGTCTGTTTAAAAGAAAGTATATATTTCCTGTTGAGCTAAAAAGGTAGCAAATGGTGCTGTGGTATTAAAAAGACCAATGACAATCAGTTCTGCTTCAGGAGTTGGTTTTGGACCACATTGACTTGTTCTCTCTAAACATATTCTTTTTCTTCCTTAAATTCTGTTCCAAATTGATATCACCAATCTATTTAAGGTTAATGTATTTTGTGCCCCTCAACACCTTCTCCTGTAAAACTCACGTGAGAATACCATTTTTGTCTAGATAATCTAGAACCCTTTTTCTTCCTTCTAGTACTTTTTGTGTTTTGACCATTTTCTGCCTTTCAAAGGTTGACTTTTTAGGCCTGAATGTGCCTGCTTTTATTCTTCTTGTACATTGAACCATTTCCTACTGTTCTGATAGAGCTCTGTTTAGTTTGGGGCTGTCTGGGTATGAGAAGCTATCATTGATTTAATTATATCATGATGTTTTATAATTTCAGAAAGTTCGTTTTCACTCTAGCTCTCAAAACACAGACTATTTTTCTGGGAAGAACGCTTATAACAAGCCCACAAGATATCAGGTAATCACAGCATGAAAGCAAGAGAAGGGAAGAAATCTGTCAGTGAACAGCTCTTCCCTGCAAGGGTCATGTGTGTCTTCTTCCCTTTGATGCCACCCTGTGATGTGCCAGGTTGTGCCTTAGCACAGGCATGGGATGGGGCTGGGGCACTTCAGAGACAAATGCAGCCTGTCACCCATGGAAATACACATGGTGTTAGCATTTGTCATGCTAATTATTTCCTCTCAGTGGTGTTTGATACAAGGAATATCATCTAAGCTTTAATCGTGCATTGACAGCATTTCATTTGTCATGACATAGTGTCATCTCTCTAGCCTTTGCACTAACATTTGCATGTGCTTCTTCTGGCAATGACTTGTCCCACCAAGCTAAACCTGCAATGTGGTATGCTTCAAAAATACCTGTGGCTGCAGCAGTGGCACAGGGTACCCCGACCATCGCAGGGACTAACACAACTGGCTGTCTCAGCTGGAGTGTTCATGCAGCAAATCTATTCTTTCTTGAGCAAACACATAATAGGGTAACACCAGAGGCAAAATGTGCTCCACAGGATTTTTTCCTTATTTTTGAACGTAAAGTGGAAAGGAACCAGACAGCAAGTGATATGCCTGGGGAGGGTTATATTATATTAGCGAGAGCTGAGGAAAGTAAGAGCTAAATTGGACAAAATGTGCAATGGCAGTTCTAGAAGCGGTTTGTCTTGCGCTGGTACAGCAGCCAGCATAATGGGCTCCTAGGCTGTACAGCACACCAGTAACAAATGTCTACTGGTTCTAAAAGTTGTTTAGGCCTCTGTGCTAGAATAAAAGGAGTATGTAAGAATCTAAGTTTGAAATGGGATACATTCACTTTGGTGTCTAGAGTTAGCTGGCTTAATACCATCAAAAGCAAAGGGAAGAAATGATTGCAACCCCCTCAAAATGGCATTTCAGCATTTCTGATGTTTTCCCATCCATTCAAATCCACAGGTACGGGGAAGATGTGTCAGCCTCTGCAGGGCTCATTCTCTTCCTGTAGCTATTATTTCTAATTGAGACCACCTAGTGTTTGTGGCAAATTTGAGCCTTATTTCCAAGGTTGAAAAAGGCAAAAGCAGCTATGAAAATTAGATAGAAAAGGACCTGTTATTTTGCTTTAAAAATGCTTCTACCAGGTTTGTCTTCAAAAGATCTTAGAAAGTTTCAGTTGCTGCAGGAAGAAATTGCCCAAATAATATGAGTGTCTTAATTAGGTAAATATAAAGAAGAACAGTTTGGTAATCTGGCCAGCAAACTTTCTTCAACAGCTGGGAAAACCTTTGCAGCAACGCCTTCTTGTTGAGCTGTTTTCTTTAGTGGAATTTATCAAGTGATGTATCTGGATTCTGTGTACTTTTACTACATAGGGGCAGTGGTCCTGAGGGATAACAAAAATACACAGCATCTGAACATGCAGTGATTTGAAAAGTAGGAAGAAAAAGTCAACACACACTGCAGCCATGGTCTGGGAATGAACTAGTCCAGGCAAAACGGTATCTTTATCAAACCCTCTTGAGCTGAGCCTTTGAGATGAAGCAGTGCTAAAATGCTCTGCTAAACTAATGAGTTTTTCCCATTTGCAGCACTGCAGTCTGCCAAATTATCAACGTCTTCACCTATGAAACAAGGGAAACAATTTGTCTGGAAAACAAAATAGAAGGAATAGTTTGTACTTTTAAAGGGTCAGAAGTAGATTTCTTTGCTGTTTGGAGAGACAAAATAGATCACCAGGTTTGAGATCTCATGGCCCAGTGAGTAATTGTCCCCTCTGATCACTATTGACTTGTACTTGATTTTGCCCAGGGACATGAAGTGGGAAAATATCATGGCCTTCACACTAAAGACAAAGAAATGAGGTCCAGCAGGATTTACCAGACCCAAAAAGCCTACTGCTGAGCCAGAAGTTGAGCCCTAAATCTCATAAGTCCAATTGCAGTGCCTCCGTCCTTCTTATTTCCCTCTGTGCTAGAATGTATTCACATGCCTGATGGCAAATGCAGAGCTTGAAGGTGAAGGTTGTGCCAATAAACATATAAAAAACATTGAATTCAGTACAGTTACAATTTAAAGATGCCTGACCTGTTCCTAGAGCCTATGAAGACTATTTTAAGCCCGGCAGTGAGTAGTTGAATGTTGCATAGTATAAAAGCTCCCTGAGACCTGAAGAATTTCAATTAACTTTTTAAGAATGGGAAACCTTATAGAAATCAGACATATTTTAATCGTTTCCAGTCCAGGATTCATTCCCAAGAGGTTGTCTCTAAGTTTGGTTCAGCATTTCCCTGTGTAACCAGGGTTATTTTTCTTGGAGGCTATTTCACATATTGTAACTGAAAGAAGCAGCACTGGGGAGAAGAGAGGCTTAAAAACCACAGGTCAGTATTGAGGCAAAAATGAATTACTTTCCTAAAGATATTGGCAGAAATATCAATTAAATGACTAAGTAGAACCTTGTTACAAAGTGCTCACATTTTTAATAGTTTCTGTAGACAAATCTGACTCCAACATATATTTCATAAACTAAGCAGCCTTAAGCTTGTGACTTCCGTCACACATAGTGGTTAATATAGGATAGCATTTGAGTAGCATCCATCTGAAATAGAAGTAGTATGGGAACTGGAGTAGATAGATGTGATGTTATCCTATTTTTCCAGGTAATAAGAGCATTCACTGTGTGCTGATTCCTTGTTTTAGTCTAAATTTCCTCTGTAGTCTGTTCTGAAAAAAAATCATTTACTTTTGGATCCAGGATTTCCCTACTTTCCCCAAACATTACTCCATTTATGTTTTCTCAGGTGACCACCCTACCTCCCTCTGGATTCTACTACCTTGGCCATCTTCAACACACCGTACGTGCGCTGTGCCTCATCTCTGTTGCCTTAATGACTCACCTGGTTAGCCAGATGCCTCCTTGATATAAGGACAGCCTTAGACATCCCATATTCCATGACTGCATGACATATACAAATGACTGGATCCGTCTTTGATGTTCACATGCCTTTTGCACTGTTATAATCCATATCTGGATACTAAGAAAAAAGAGCAGGTGTTCTGATTTCTTAGTTGGTATTTCCCACTCTTTGCAGTGTTTTTCAGTGATGCTCCAAGCAGAGATGTGTGATTGCTCTGTAACTGAGCCCATGCTGGGAGAGGCTTTTCCCCTAACAGTGACCATCTGGTCAATGAAATGCATTTGTGTATGTGTTCACTGAGCTCCTCTGTTTACAGAGGATGCACCCAAATCGCTGTCTTTGATAGAGCAATCCTTTTTATGTCTACTATAGCTGAGATTTTTTTTTCTCCATTGATGAGTGTCTTTTCTGTAGTGAAGAACTGGCAATGATGCAGCCTTCAGCTGTAGCCCTGTGTGTAGCCCAAGACTGCCAATGTTATTTCCTTCTAGGTAGATGTAACATGCATTTTTGGAACACTATCACATTGCAAGCTCCTATCCATAGCCATCTTTTACTATTTCCATAGGTGCTGCTCCTTATTAACAATCATCTCCCATTTTATAAGTCTACATGGCTCCATTTTTTATCCTGTGCATGTCCCTTAAAATCTGCCATTTTCGTAAGAAACTTTTCCCACTTAAAGCAAATTCTCTGCTTCTGTTCAAACTCTCTTTTCTCTGTCCTTCACTAAATCTATTTTCTCTCTTAAAACCCCAATTGCAAAGCAGAGTCCTTCTGTTAACTTCGGGTCAGATAATTAGTCCCTCATCATAAGGGTTTGCTAACATCATTAATTAACAGCTTATTTCTTCCTTTAAAGTATTTTTTATTGCTATATTAAACAGCAACATGCTAAGGAAAGGCTTTGGATCCCATTTCTTAACTTGCTATTGGATCACCTGTGTTTTCTTTCTGTCTGTGGGACGTACTCTGCATTCATATGCATTCCATGAAATACCTGAAAGTGCCTTGTATGTGGACTCATTATGGAATGGCTGTCAATCAACTGTTGTAGTACAAAGTTCATAAGATAAAGTATAAAATAAATGGGAAGTCAATAAATAAACTCTTTGCATTCTCTGAAGCCAGGTTTTATCCATGGTGAAATGAGATGTTTGAATTGCTCATAATGTCTAGAATTAAGGCAGCAGGGATAAGCTCACATGAAGATAAGTGTTTCTGTTCTCTTCTTAGAAAATAATGAAGCGTCTGATTAAGCGGTACGTCCTGAAGGCTCAGGTTGACCGAGAAAATGATGAAGTTAATGAAGGCAAGTGGATTGTTATAATTGACACATATTAGAGCATGTAATGTTATTGCTACTGATATGAACACTAAGAGGTATCAGCTTAGATAACATCCTCTGCTCTTGCATGGGTCACCAGTGCTGACTCTGAGCCACCTTTATGCTCATAACTTCTGGGCTCTTAATTTTCCTTAGCAGAATACATATATCACAGGATCTTTACAGAGTTCTGCTCTGCCCCATAGCTCTACTGTCCTTGCTTTGCAACAGCCAGGGTGCTGCCAACACCCAACCTTATCTTGGTGTCTAAGCAAGGCAATTTCTGCCTGTACTGCCCCTGCCTGCCCCAAGGATTTGTATTGTCATTATGTCATATAGGATTTGTATGCAGATGGAAGAGAATCTGCCTCTATCACCTCTTAACTGTTGCCCTCCGGCGAGTCCCCCTATAGATAGAGCTAAATATGTGGAGAGATAATAGACTTCAGAATAAAGGTAACTTTCCATACACCCTACATATTTGCTGTTGCTGTCAGTACCACTACTGCAAATACAGGTTATTTTTTATAGGCACAAATAGTAAATGCATAAATGCAGGGACATAATCCGGAGCTCCATACCCATTCATGAGTGAACACACTGAAATGAATGCTCTCTCAGGTCTTAAAACCATAGGAATTACTTATTTGGGTCAATGTTGCTAACAAAGAATTTTCCTCCTTTTAGGAGAACTTAAAGAGATTAAGCAAGATATTTCTAGTCTCCGCTATGAGCTCTTAGAGGAAAAGTCACAAGCTACTGATGAGCTGGCACGACTAATACAGCAGCTGAGCGACAAATTTGGGAAGACCTTAAATAAGGACATCTAATGGTGAAAACAGAGAAAGGCAATGGGTTTTCTAAACACTTTTCAATCTCAACCAGCATCTTAGGAGAGCAAAAACCGTATAAAAGATGGATACTGCACACTCAACCTTTGCTAGCTAGCAAGTATAGGTAGGAGCACTTTGCATTGCTGCTGTGCTTGGTGAGTTTATTACCAGTTAAATCTTTTATGATACAAAAGTGACTTACTGGTAAAAATGTATTCCCTTTGACATCAGAAATAGATGCACCATAGGGAAGCACCTCTAGCTAAAGGCAAAAAAGACAGATCTTCACCTATCTGACTGTAGTGAAGACAACGTAACTGTGCTCATTTATACCAACTGGGACTGTACTGATCAGAATTGGGTGAAGCCTGAAGACAAAATGTGCTAAGCATACTCCTTGAAAATTCCTATTCTCGGGTGTGTACCCCCCTTTTATGTTTACATTGGCATCCCTGAAGATAACTTTGAACTGTGGTTAATGAAAAGGAACTGAGAAATCAACTGCTGAACTGACCAAGACAATGCATGGCAGGTAGAGGTCACCTACTTTTGATGTAGATGGATGACAGCGTTGGAAAAAACTGAATGGAGCTTGTTGGGTAAAGCATCCTTTCACCTTTCTGCTAGAACTTGATACAACGATTCCCAGTCCAAAACTCCTGTTCCCCTTTTCCAGCTATATTAGCTAGTCCACAAATGGATATGGTCTCTCTGTACACACCTTGCCTCTCTTTTATCCTTAGATGACCCCAGCTTCCCAAACAGTGTACTGAAATATTCATAATAATGTGCAACTCACTTCCCAGGAATACCCAGCAATCACATTTATTGTGCTAATGTATTCAGTTCAAGGAACAGCAGTTATTCAGTGACAGTGATGCAACTGAGCTCAGCTTTCAGGTTCCAGAGGTCAAACAGCAAGCCATAGGGTGTGATACATCATGACAAACATAGCCCAGTAGTTTCAAACCTTTAAATCAACACAAAAAGGCTTCAATTCCACTGCACACATTCTGAAAAAAGAAGAAAAAAGAAGAAATAAAGGAAAAATAATTGTGGAAATTATTACGTGTTTGGCTTTTACAGAGGACAAGGAAGGGATTAAAGCAGTTTTAAAGGCTGGATTAATACAAGTACTTGGATTGCACTGTTACAACTGGAAAGCAATGAGTCCATGCAACACAACTGCAAACTCTGATTGCTTGGGTTTTTACATTTAGCTACATGATTTCAGCTGCTTAAAGGACACCTTACTACTTGGGAACCACTGAACTGTACTGTTTGTTTACAAGAGACACCTATAAGATGAACATTACATTTAGGCATCAGCTAAAGAAAACAAGCAGAGCCAGAAGGTGCCCCGCGATCAGTTTTTAAGTGCCAGATGAGAATACAGATAGCCTAATAGAATAATAGTTATATTTGTACAAAAACCACACAAAAACTCCAAAATAAAAAGTGTACTGTACGTAGATCTGTTTAGAGAAGAGCAAAATACTGTATTTTTACCTTTAATAAGATTATCTTGTATACTGTAATATTTTTACCTAACAATGGGAAAACAAAATAAAATTACCTCATAATATTTTGTTGCACACTGAGTGAAATATTTGCCTGATCTTTTGACTGTCCAACACATGGGCTTCTTTCCTGCAGCATGTGAACAATGAAATCACTATATGAAGCAATTCTGCCATAGGAAGTCTGAAGCCTGAACAAATCAAGAAGCAAGACTTAAACTAGAATGAATTTCAAAGGAATCAGACTATGAAATTAAAGGTTGTGACCATCTATACTCTGCAAACACTACTCCTTAGTTGTGGTACTTACTTTGAATTTGTTCTATCCTCATTAATGTGTTTGTAAAATTGCCTTCTAAGAACAGAAGGTTCAGAAAATGCTGCTAATTTAAGATACTCGGTTTTCCCCATCAGAAGGAATATCTTTCATAGTAATACTTCTTTCCTCCTCTTCCTTTGCTTTTCCAGACACTGTGTAAAAGTTTTTCCAATTTGGAAAACCAAGTTTGGTACCACAGAACTCTCTTAAATACCTATTTCATTGCAGCTCTACACTTGGCTCCTGATCAAAACATTGCTTTAGCCTTCCCATTCAGTTTTTTAGCATCCCCTAGTAATTTAAGCAGAAATAGTCTAGGTAGAATATACAATAACCACCATTATTTCCATTTCTTATGGTATTGTATGCCAGTTAGCATGAGAAAGTTAAGTGGAAACAGTACGATGAACTTGCTTACTTACATACATTTTGTACATTTAAATGCAGCTCAATGAAAGACCTGTCTTTCTGTCAGTGCTGGAAGTCCAGAAGTGCCAACAGCAATGTTCTCCTGCTGAACATTGCATGTTCTGACCAGCAGAAATAACACTTTTATAGCTTTGGTGAGCTATACGGACCCAGGAGGATGTATAGCCCTGACCCATCAGCTACTGCCTGCTGCCCTTGAAGCATCTCTGTAGCTGAAGCAGAGCAGCCCTGCCACAGGAATTTGCAATGAAAAAGCATAATATTTTCTAGGACATCAAAAGTAGACTAAAAGATATATAAAAAACAGTGTACAAAACAAATCTGCTTCCTCCCCTTTTGCATTTACATTCCAGGAACTATCAAGGCACAGAGGCTTCTGATATAAATATTCATGACAAGCAAAATCCCACTTCATCAGAGCACTTGTCTCATCTGGTCCCAGGAACACACCCAAGGAAGCTGCGCGCTATGTAGTAATGTGCTATCAGCAGCAATGATGTTAAATTCATGGTTTGTTCTCAAAGCTCTGTTTATAAGATGTTAAAATGAATAAGCCTTACTAAAAGATCCCTGAGAGAGGGTTTGAAGAGGAAAAATCAAAGTAGGTGGGTCCCAGATTGGATTAGATCTGAGATGTGCAGGCCCCTTGTCCCATCTCCCATCTCTGGTGGGGGATGAGACATCACCCACCTGCTGGGTTAGATTTGATCCAGTCTGTAACAGCTCTTACTTTCGGCTTCAAAATATAGGACTTAATATTCTTTGGACAAATTCATACTGCAAAGGAATGGAGCTTTGTCCAAACTCTTTGTAGATACAGAATCATAACTTTTTATGGGAAATATGCTAGAGAGGGGTCACACAAAGATGAAACTAACCTGAAGTCATCCACACAAGTGTGAACATGCTCCAAGAGATCATCCTAGTTCTACAGATCCCACAGGCTTATCAAACTAGAACAGACACTGAGGAAGTTCAGAACAAAGGCATTGACTAGCCAATAGTGATCTACTGACTTCAGACAATTGTTTCACACCTTGCAAAGATCAAACCATTCAGCTGCTGCTGACAGAAAGGGAGCAAATGGCAAAAAGCATTACCATGACCCCAAATAGCTGAACTACCAGGTTTTAAGCCAGGAACCCCTGCTGAGCAGAGGTGCAAATCCTGAAACAAAAAGGGCTGCCCCAGAGCCTTTGGAATCAGGCCAGTGCTTTCAGCAGCGTGAGGTGGGGTTTCACACACAGCTTTGCTCTCACAGCTGCACTAATTCTGCCCGTAACTCCGCAGATAACAACTGACCACCGCAATCTACAGCTCCCAAACAATAGGGTTTAAAAGTAAGTAAGAAGCGAGAACAGCATCATGAAGAATGGCTTAGAGGACTGCCTGTACCCCGACTGGAGCTCGCAGCAGATTAAGTTGGCAGAGCTAGGTGTTATTTTTAATTAATCCGCATGAGAAAAGCTTTTCCAGCAGTCCAAAAGAAAATACCTTAATTAAAAATGCAAGGGATTAAGGATCGCTCAGCAAGGACGCAGCGCAGCACCTCAAATGCAGAACAGAGCGCTGCGGACAGGGTTTCAAGCACATCTCCAGCTGACAGCAGATCTCTGCCTGCACCAGGGCTGGGTCTGTGCTGCAGCCCTGGGTTGCAGATGCAGAGGGAAGAGGCAGCATCATCAAGGGCAACACCTCTGCTGTTCTTCCTACCCCAAGCAGGAACCTGGCAAACAGGTCTTGTCAATCCTCCTTTGGCTTGCATTTGTTTTCCTGACTAACAAACACATAAGGAAATGAAAGCATGACTTCATAACCAAAGCTACCCAGACTGTTTTGCAACATGGCTTTCAGATGGGAAGGATAGATGTTTCCTCTATCTTGATATCATAAATACTTTTCTTGTGACCCAGCCGGACCCCTAAAAGCAGCTCTGCCCTTGCCTTGGCTACAAATCTCTCGCCACTGCAGAGTTAGATGCTATGGTCAGCACATCCTACAGCTCCCTTCTTCGCTCGCATGGCTCATGTCTATTATGTTACCTTGCAGAGCCAGGGTTATAAACCCTGAAGGTGGGAGACCTGATACTGGACACCAGCCTGCACAAACTATGGCCTTAAGCAACTTACATTTTTAGTAGAAAGGAATAGAGAGCAGAGGAGAAATAGCCCTAGCTTCCAATGAGAGAATAGAGGTGCAGGAGAAATCCAGGGATTTACCTTAACAAGCTAGATGTCAGAGGTCAAAAATGGGACTGCGTCGCTGAATCTTATCTGGGGCTATATATACCCATTAACTTCACTCTCCTTCGGTCTCTGTTCTGCACCTATGTAGGGCACGTACTCCAGTGTGAGATGCAAGATCTGCCAATGCCCGATGCAAAGCAGCGCAAAAGCAAGGGTAAAAAAGAATCATTGCCTCAGTTATCATTCATCATTTTAGGAAGTGATTCCCTCAGTCTCTGGGAAGTTATAACGGCTCCATATCAATAACGAGATAAGTCTTCGTTATAGCTGAATTTAAATAAAGCCAAATAGAAAGGACGTTAATAACCAAAAGGGGCAAAATAACTAAACTGGCTATGGAATTTTTAACTCCTTTAATAGCGAGTAAAAGGGCATTCACTTAAGGTCATTTGAGACAGATATTTAACTCGAATCTGCAGTGTGATAAAGAGGATTTGAAAGGGCTTAAAAGGTTAATGAATAGCTAGCGAGCTTGTTAATATATAACTAATGTTTACTATAAGAGAGACTAATATTTAATTCCCTTACTAATGATTAATTACTCTGCTGCAAGGGTTTAATTAGGGCTTACACAGCAGGAGAGTGGGGGTCTGAGATGAATTTCCATGTGGCAATCACTGGCTCCAGCTCTGGGCTCTTCTCCAGCAGTTACCCCTGTAGTGGGCACAGCTTTAGGTGTCAGCACGCCAGTGTGTTGAGGCAGTGTGAGACCAATTGCGATAACTTACTCTAAGGTTTTCATTTGAAGATGAAAGCTTCCATCAAATTAAAAAGCTGATTTTGTGCAAAAGGGTTTTCTCTACAATAAAATGTGCCAAATCTGCATGATGAGTCCCGAACACAAATAGCAAAAGTGAATTCATCCTACAAAGGAGGTCGCTGGGCAAACACACTTAGGAACAGCACTGACTGATATCAGACATTCCTGCAGCCAGCCAGGACAGGCAGTGGCTTCAGGCAGCTACTCAGCAGACCACACTCATCTTGCCAACTCTGCATTTGCAGGCAGCCAAGTGAGCTCCCTGCTCAGTGACTCCTATTTTGGTCTTTCTGCCCCCCCAAAATCTATGTCACACTCTCAGGGCCATCAAACCTGAAGCCTATAAAGCGAATCTTTCCCCCAGGCTGTGCAGACACCCTGGCTAGCTCAGAGCTAACACAGGCGGTTAAACATGGCACAGATGTACCTATAGAGTCTGCTGAAAGCCAGCCCCAAACCTAAAGGCTGCATATAGCCCAGAGAGAGCATCATAAGGTAATAGGAAACATTGTGCCTGGTAATGTTAACTGCTGCCACAGCCTGCAATAACCCCACAATCCCTAAGGACCTCCAAGAAGCCTGGCAGTCGGAGAGGGCTGAAACTGTTTATTTACCACAGTTTCAGGAGCTTTTTTCTGTCTTTTAACTGTAAAAGTTCAAACCTCTTGTCTCTGCAGAGAGCTACAAAGTGCTTCCTTATATATTTTGCACGCTTCTGAATAAAGGCTGTGGATATCTTTCTTATAGAGATTTCAATGGGCACGTCCATTCCAAAAGGGAAATCATAAACCAAAGCATTCCCGAACTCGACAACAAACCTGTGAATGAAGGGAGGAGATGCCCACTGCTGCACGTTGCGGCTGGAGCCGGCAGGCTGTGCTCATGAACCAGTAATCCACAGCTCTGCCTCTGATGCTCTGAGTAAAACCAAAGCTACAGGAGAAAAGAAACCTCTTTTCTGCAGGGTTTTCTTCAGCTCATTATAGCAACCTGCCTACCGGCTTTCATAATTCCTAAAGCCACAAGAATCTGGCTCATATTAAATTGTATTATTAAGCCAAAGAAATGTTGAACTGCAGCTTTCTTGTTAAGGGAAAGGTGATATTTCTCCAGCTGACTGATGCACTCAGGTGGGTTTCAGTCTTTTCACTGTCTTCCTTTTTACTTTGGTAAAGGTCTCCCTTGCCCCCAGGGGATCACACCTTTTCAGGCTCTCACACTCATTCACACCTGCACAAAACAAAGACAAAAAGCTCCATCGGATTCAGCTGAACTTTGTGTTTAGGAGCTGCTGTGGCCAAACCTCCACCTGCTGCTTCCCAAAGTGCAGATTCAGCTATTTAGGCTTGTTTTAAAGAGGTAAAGATTAGGTTCTCCTCCAATCCGTACCTACCTAATCCAAAATGAAATTACTTTAAACTTAAACTCCTGTTGCTGTTATCATCTCTCATAATAAGCAGAGATTTCTTCATCCACCCTTTGAATTTTAGTAGTATTTCTAACAAACTGTGGAACATTCCTAGATCTGAGGTACCAGGACACTTGTGATAGCAAAATAAGTTACAACTCTTCAAATTCTAACAGGGAATCCCTCCAGTGTGCATCCTCCTTGGAGCTGGAATTTAACCTTTAGACTTTACTCTTTCTAGGCACAGTCTGTCCTTGATTAAAGATAACACTTCAGTCATAACCTAATTCCCTAAGTTTTTTCTTGCTCTTCTTCTTGAAGCAGTGAGTCAGAAATCTTTGTGTTATGACAGCTTAAACCAGTGAACCTGATGCTCCCAGATGCAATTAAGAGACAGGGAAAAGCTGACAGTGAAGTGCACTCTCCTGTGCCAAAGCCAGCATTACCTTATTCCTGACATTTAGGTTTGCAGCGATACCAAGGTGCACTGTCAGTAAGAAGGGATGCACTGTCAGTAGTAAGGGACTCCTCTGAGGGCTGAGTGGAAGACAGGAGTGATACAGAGTTCTTGGGATGACACATCCACCACACTCCTCAATTTTAATTGGGATTTCACAGTAAAAACCCCAAGTTGCCCCAGCTAAGGAAGTTCAACTGTTTCTTGAAAAAGAGAATAAAGCAGAGACACAGAAAAAGCCTGACAAAGCTGAACATCAGAAAACTCAAACCAAGCCTACCAACAGCTCTGTGTGCTGGTCCCACTACTTCACGTGCTCCCGCAGCCTTTCTGCCCTTCAGTGCTAGAACTGCAGGGACCTGAAGCCAGCCACGTGCTATGGGCACAACCCCATATCAGCGATGTTCACAGCATAAACCACAGCCTGTATCTTGCTCAGGCAGGGGGCTGTGGCTCAGAAACATACTACATATCATCCAAGTCAACCAATTCCAGCATCTCACTTTGGAAATACCACACACATCCTATAAAACTTCAGATTTGAGATGCAGCCCACAGAGATTAATGAGGGTTTGAATTTATGCCTCAAGAGCTTCTTATAGTCTTATTTTTCTGCTACACCACTATAATCCTCCTATACAAGCAAGCTGCTCACATATTTTCAGCTAGAGAAGGGGCTTGATTTCACAGGTAATAAAGATGGCATTCAGGAAAAAGAATAAATAAAGCAATTGCTATCATGCAGACTGCATTTTAGCACTAAGTTTAGTTATGTAAAGGGGGGTGTAGTGGACAAACTGAGTTTCAGGTGCTATGTTTCTCAGCTGAAGCTTCTGAAGCCCCCCATCTGTCCTCGCACAAAGGAGGGTACATTGAGGCAGCCTCCATAATGCTACAGTGGGGGTTCCCTTCAGAAAGTGTTTTACTTGAGCTTTGAGGAGTAAAGTCAGGAAACATACAGCAGTGATGCCAGCCAGCATGGGCCTTTCTTATTCCCCAGCTGGACAGATCTTGTGAGGATGCTTCACCACTCATGCTGCTGAAAGCCATAGCACCGAGTGCACCCATTGCAAGCAATCAAGCATGCCTCTGTGCTTACCAGGTATTTTGAATCAAGTATTAAACAAGCTTGTTAGTTTGGGCAGAGCTGGCTGGAAAACATCTCTGTGAGTGTCTGTTTTACTCTATTTACACTATGGACATGGGCAGCCCTTGTGGAGCATCTGGGTTTCACTTTCCATTCTGAAAGGAATGAAATGCTTTCAGATTTCATTCTCCCAGGTTTGAATTGGATATTCCGGGAGAAAGAGGGGGAGAGAATCCTGGTATTGCCTGAAAAGGCAGACAACCTTGGTCTCACAGCCCACAAGAAAATCCTTCTGTCCTCTCCAAAAGAAAAGAGGGAACATTTAACTTTGCTTAGCACTGAATATCTATTTCTGAGCAATTCCAGTACCTATAAAGCTGTAGGAAAGAAAAAGGCGTTCTTCCTCTCTATACATTACATGTCACATACCCTTAAATGGCTCTCAGGTCAGTCTTGTAGACCAGGACTAGAATGAGAGTGTGAACCACTGCTGTCTGACACTTGTGATATTCCTGCTTCTGCGTGTGCATCTGTGTGAGTTGCACTGTGCATAATTCAGCACAATTGTACAATTTCTTGGTTGATGTACTCAAAATAAGCATTACTCAGCTTGATGACTAGGTATTCGCTTACAGCCATCTGGATGGTTTATTTTAGAAAGGGATTTGGAAGAACAGTGCTTTATCCATGATTATTATGAGGGCTTTGTAAGAATACAAGGGATGCAGGGATGCAGCTCCTGGGCATGTCTTGCCTTTCTCTCACTAGTCTCCAGCTTCATGTTTACTTTAGCAGTTCCCACATTATTTGAAGGAGGAAGATAATATTTATCATCAATCACAGCACACTTTTATCATCAAACCTTAAGCAGCAACAGCATAAAGGCCACCAGAGCTGACTCACCATAAACCCACTACTCACACATTACCAGCACATGTCAACCTGTGCTGGGCTGCAGCCAGATAACAGAACTACAGTTAACTTCAATGACAATTAATGCTCAAATGACTCACTCAGACCTTTTCTGTTGCCTTTCAGTGTAGCACTTGCTGTGGCTGGAGCTGTACACGGCTCAGGATGCATCTCCTGCAAGGCAAAGAGCGGAAAGCAGTGGAAATTTAGGAAGGGTTCTTATGTATTTCAGCCAAACCTCATGGTACCTAAATGACTTTCTCTGTATGGATGTGTTATTCTGCCCCTTTTGCCCACACATGCAAAGGAACATAAACTAGTGACTCTGCAGCAGATTTCTACATCATCTTAGCTCCAATGTTTGCTTCCAATTTTCCTCCAAAGGACAGATTATCATGCTGTTTTCAAGGTAAATATATTTTCCTTCATGTACAGAGGGCCCCTTGGGTGCAAAGGTCCCAATCAACCTCTGGAGGAGCAGGAACATACCCAGCAGCCATGGCAGAATGAGCTGAAATTATCACAAAAGGTCACTGAAAGAGTTCTTATTATACACATGGTTCTGGTCACTGTAATAAGCAGCTGCTTTGCTGCCCACAGCATATTTACATGCCCAGAGGGTAACTACAGGGTATTTACTTACCCTGGAGGGTACTGCTGGACCTTCCTGCAGTGGCTTTCTCCTTGCAAGAGGCTGTAATGGCTGCAGAGCGTTTCCCATCTTGGAACTACTGAAGGCTTTGTGACTGCTTTTGCTTTCCATCCCCGAACCCTGCCATGTGGGGCAGACCCTCTGCACTGCTCCTTTTCCCTGAGCCAATGCTGCCTGTTTAGAAACGCTTCCATCTGTAATTACTGCACAATGGGACTAAGTGAGGGTGCCTTGATCACATATTCATTATGTCTCCCCTGCTTTGAAGGGAACTCTGCAGAGTGACAGCATCTGTTTCAACCCGCAGGTGGTGCCCATAAATACAGGAACTGGTAGTTTAATAGGCTGCTATCTGGTAGCCTCATATTCCTTCAGTAGCTAATAATAGAACAAAACTACAAAATATAGCAACGATCCCACAGCTGCAAACTACCCATTAAACCAACACAAGACCTGTAAAGGACGGCTGTTAGCACCCTCAAAGCCAGCGAATCATCAAATTCCCTCCCATCAGCATCAAGGAATGCAGATCTCATTTATTTCCCCAATACCTGCCAGAGCAGGAGAAGTGCATTTCAAAAGGGTATCACAAAATCACCACTGTCAGGACCAGGATGGAACCACGTCAACTGTCAGATTTCACAGCAGAGACTGCATGACTACTGCTGGTCTTTCCTAACCCTGCCGTGTCAGAAAGTTACTGAGCTGCTTGCGATTTGATCCAGAAAGGAATTGCCAATTGGCAAAAATAAGCAAGGCCACCCATTATACTTCACAAGAACAAAACCAGACAAAAAGATAGCAGGACAGGGGATTGACCTGGCTTGCTGAAGCAGACAGGTATTCCCTTAATGACATTGCAAGTGTCAAGAAGTCACACTGGGGTTTTTCCTACTGTGGCTCTTCAATAAAAGAAACAGAAGCAAATAAGAAGAGTCGATATCATGAGGCTGCAAAGGTAGTCTCAAGTGAGGCAACTTTGCATATAGCTCTTGCTGTGCGGTCTCTGGGGATGTATTCTTAGCTGGCATTAATTAGCACGGAAAATCAATGCAGCCATGTGTATAAGCTGAGGTTGTTGCCCAGGTCTGTCTTTTCCTTCCCCTTCTCTTGCACAGAGGTGTTGTGTACCAACAAATTGCTTCTTGGGCTGGTATGTGCTAACAGCACAGTTCCTCCTGTAAACTCATTTTCTTTAATCCCTTTCTGGTGCAGAGGCTTATGAAGGCAGTTGTGATTCCTGGATCTCTGCCTTTGGCTACATGTGTGATTAATACCATTCCCTGAGTCTTGTAGACTTAGTGTTTTAAGAATATGGTAGAAAAAAACTCGAATTTGTTAGGCCCCAGGGGTCTAAAGTATTTTGAGGGCCATATCCTTCCTGTGTGGCATTCAATTGCCCTCATTGATACATTATTTTACCCAGATTTTGCATTTCAAATAACAGTCCTTGTTTCCATTCTTTGTTAAACACAGAGAAACGCACTCATGCTTTTTTGCTGCTCTTTCCCTTAACACTGCATTACTTTTTGGCTGTACCCTTCTGCTGATTATTCTCTTCCTTAAACCTGAATAATTTACTTTTTATTTTCTACTCACCTTTTCACTTGTGTTTTACTGCTCTTCGCATTTCTCTGGCGCTGGTGTGAGCATCCCAGAGAGGGCAGGATGGAGGTTGTGCAGTTCCAGGAGAGTCATTCCATTCTTGCAGGCCCTATGGGATCAAATATTGTTTCTTGGTCTTTACTGGACATATATTAAAGTCTGAAATAACGAATGGGACCCTTATTTATGCTGATAGATAGCACACACCTTCAAAAAAGCAGCTGAAGCACTGAGGCTGATAGATGTTGGCAGAGGAAGTAGCAAGTACCAATGCTGCTCAGCCAAGGGAGATGAAGCAATCAGCTCATCCTGTCCCAGCTGTGGGCTCCTCAGCAGCAAATGATCACACCTTCTTCTGGACAACACTGGGTTTTAACAAGCACAGGGTTAGAATATCCTTCATAGAACATATTTTGCTACCTGTACTCTGCAGGATTTTATGTGCTGAGAAGTGATAAAAGGAAAGGATAACTGAAGGATAAAAGGGAAGGAAAACAACTTCCAAGAACAAATGGACATTCAGCAGCAGACGTTGGATAAATCTCCTAGAAGGCACTTTACATGGATCCCAGCAAATCTGCAGCATACATCAGAACTCTGACCACCCTGTATGTGGTTAAAAGGGAGCTAAGCTGACCTCTGTCTTCCCTTTCAGTGGCTTCTTCTCCAGTCCAGCATCAGAGGGATCTGCTTGACAGTAGCAGAAGCAGATAGGAACCTAGAGTTCAGATAAACAACATAAACAGGGAAACAATAAAATCATTACATGGATTGCACTTACACAGGAATGAGAGCAGTAATAGCAGTGTCTATAGGATGGCGCAACTCCAGCAGCAAGAGTTTGTATGTGTCCTGAGGAAGGGACTTCATACTCAAAACCCTGTGTTTTCCTAGAATTATCATCTGGTCTAGCAAAGGGCTCTGCCTTTCCCTATGAATTTGATGTCAGTCATGGATGACACTTGGCACTGGCTTCAGTTCTAGCTGCACGGAATGGGACAGAAGAGGGACACGTCCAGCCTTGATCTGACACTGCCCAACAATGGACAAAACGAATCTGACTTAATGACACTATCCAAAAGAAAGTGCTCATGTCTCTGAGGATTTAAATCTTTCTATGAGACATTGCTCCTGCATGAACTGTTGGCATGGAGACTGATAAAATGTAATGCAACATAAATAAAATATTAATGACATAGGAGAAACCAGCACTGATTTAAAGGGGTACCGAGTGGCCAACCAAGCCATTTTGGAGTTCATCATACAAACACTGGGGAAAACGATGATTAAATCTATAAAGGACAATGAGAACAGCCTCATTCTGCCAAAGTCTTCTGGCCATCGAAAGCACTGATTTGGCCAAGGGATAAAGTGAAGAACTTCCTAAAAGTGTTTTTCCATTATCCCACAGAGAAATGAAAGGAAGGTCCCTGTGTCACGAGCAGCTGGGCCAGGCCAGCAGGCTGTGGGACATGGCTTGGAAGTGCACCAGGTACATCACTGCACCACTGAGATCAGAATAATGCTGTCACAGCTCTTGCTCCAGCCTCTTGGTTTGCCTTTGCAAGAAAATCAATCCCCAGAGAGGAGGAGAAAGGACATTGCTGAGGTGGAGATGCCCAGAGCTCAGAAGCATTGCTGATTTTATTAACATGGATATAGAGCAAGAGATTCAGGCTCAAATCCCCGTTTCAACAAGAAATTATTCTAACAGGTTCAGCCAAGTGAGAAACTAACCCCAGATTAGCAGAAGCAGCTTTAGGGTGTTCAATGGAGGGAGGAAAAGGCAGCATGAAAATTGCATCCTGGTCTCCCACACTCCGAGCAGTCGCCTTTTCCAGCAGAAATGATGCTTTTAGGGGTACTCCCACTCTGAGAAAATTCTTCTTCCATAACACTATTTCATTGAAAAATTCCCAACAATCCTTATTGTTGTATTCTGACGCTAAATGACCGCTGAAGTCACACACTTCCAAAGCATGTGAAAATAACGAGCATTTAATACAACCTTGAGCATGATGGAAAAAGCTAAGTGAGATCTGAGTCAGCAGAGTGGCAGGAATGTTCAAAACAGTTTCTGAGCTGGTACAACCAGAGCTCAGAGCTTGAGCAGCTCTATTGAAATATCTGGCCTCAGCAGATTTACATGAATGGACATTGAGGCAGAATTTCACCCCAAAAAGAGCACATTTCTTATGTATTAATGTCTGAAAGAATGGAACTTAAGCTCTCTTTACTCACATCCCTTTTCTCTTTGTGAGCCTTTGTGATCCACATCCCTTGTTCCAGCTCCTCTTACGGTTGTGTGTAAACAGTATTAAAATATAAACACATTTCTGATGCCTGATCATTTTCCATTTACATAAATCATAAACATTTCTATGAATTGGAAGACTGGGTGGTTTGGGACTAGCCTAAGTCTGTTTGGACCACGTATCCGAGGGAGAGCTGGAGATGAAAGACACCCAATGTATTAGTCATGATTTAAAAGCAGGAGATAAAATTGTCCCAAGTAACTACTATAAATGCTGTATTTCTGATACAGAACTTGCAGCGCTTCATACAGAATGCTCCGTGCATCACTGGGCAACAGCACAAAGTACTGCAAAGTACTGCTGGAGAAGGACATGAAGTTGGGTGACCACAGGAGCTGAAGCATAATCACTGGCAATTTGCTTACAGCCATTAACTTGCTATTCAAAATGAACCAGAGACCATGGGTGCACACTTTTCTGTTTGCAGGTGCTGATACATCAACTGTGTATTTGTTCACATGCGAGATCTGTCACAGTACCTTCAGCACACACTTGTATTACTGTATCTAAACTATTTTAAGTATAATCTCATTATAGAAAGCTCACACAGGCAAAGAAATCACTAGGAATATTACACTGAGACAATACAGAACAGAACAAGTTCACATTTCTACCACTTATTCAGTGAATGAGAGCTAATGTTTGGGCTAGTCCACAGCTGTATCAGTTTATTACGCACTATCTAGAAAGCTGCATGAGGTGCTTATTGACTCATAGAGATGTGGGGAAATACAGGAGAATGGTGTGGAAGTGCTCATTAAAGTGTTTAGCACATGCACCTATTGTGCTTGTTTTCCTTCTATTGTCTCCTGGGCAAGCAGGAGGCTGGGCCATTCTCAGCAAGAGGATGTCTGAAGTCAACATCAAAAATATTTTCCTGGGAAGTGGATGCTGCATTTATAAACAGGAGTTCTCCCAGCCAGAAGCCAAGTGTCCTCATTGCCTGTTTAACGTCACCTCTGCACCTTCCGCCGCCCCTCTGAACCGAATGCTGCCATCGTGTTGCATTATATTTTCATTCCCACAGCTTCAGATGTTGGTTTAATCCCATTCAGTGCTAGCAAAATTATATTGCAATTAGGTAAATAATTATAAGCATTTTTATAATCATTCATCCAGGATGCAGAGCATTAGGCTGCTCAGGAAAAGCTCATTTCCAGGCAGGTAGGTTTCAACACAGCTTCCTTCTCCCTGCAGAAGGTGATGGTGATTAGAGATGGAGACCAGCTGTACTCCAAGCCTAACCCCTTTGCTTCCAGCCTCACTGGAGGTTGAAGACAGCCAGCGCAGAAGGCAGGCCCTGCACTGCAGACTCTGGGGTACTTGTACTGCTCCTTGATGTGTTTTTCTGGAGCAGGGCCCCATAGGATTCTGTTTTCCAAGCTACCATCTGCTGCATTGGGCAAAGCATCAATGGCATCCATTGGAGGGGCTGTTGATAAAAATCATGTACCTGGCAGCACCAGAGCATAATATTAGAATAGATTAGAAGAATACAAGAGTATTGGAAGAGAAAACCAGCAAATACCCAGTTTTGAACAGCAAGATGAGAGTATATAAGAAGTGCAATGAGCAGTCTCAGCGGCATTTGCTATTTTTCCCAACTGCTTTGTAACATCATGTAGAAATAAGATTTTCCAGCAACCCTACCAGAAACTATTCCCTAAGCTGCCTGCTGAGCAATACGGAGAGACACACCAGCACCAGGAAACCCTCAGGAGTCAGCTGCTGTCTGCCTCCCAAGCAGCAGCAGTCCTGCTCTCTTCCGGCATTGCAGTGCTGTACCTCTTTTGAAGATGGCTCAAACACCTATCTTTTGTCAGAATTCCCCACAGGAGAATTGCCAGGAGGGATTTAAGATGTTATTTGCATCCTTTCCTTCCACACCAGCCCCAGGGCTGTTTGCTATCACCTGGAGATGCAGACAGAGCCAGCAAGCCTCCTGAGCTCAGCTCATGGGGTGGCAGTCACTAACTGTACCAATGGAGGTCATCGATTCTGTATAATATATGCTATATACTATAATCAAAATAGTAGCCCTTACGTAGGCTTTGCCAACTTCAGCTATGGCAGCGGTTATTGCCAGTGGAGGAGTTATAGCAAGCATCATGGAGAAGGTTTCTGCGCCCTCCTGGCTGTGCCCTTTAAAGGTTTCTGTCATTGAACATTCAAAAGCTGACTGGCTCAGACACATTCTTTGCCCCTCATTTCATCACAGCTGATCCAATAACATACAAAGGGCGGTGATGCGCTTTCGGAATGCCAGATTTTGCAACCATGGCAATACGCAAATGTGTTCCCTTTCCCCCTTGTCAGGGAAGCGAACTGAAATACAGATCCACAAGAAGAAAACTTCGCGTGGCCAGTGAGCGTGGTGGTGATGGAGCAACCTTAGCTGGGAAGGACTCACCCGCTGTCCAAAAGTGCCAAACGAATTCTCTGCAGAGGACTGACAGCTTCAAAGGTTCATACATGTTGATCTACTTGGCTTAATTGCCATAAGCTTGGCTCAGCTTTCAAGACTTGCTATAAGCTACCAAACAGCCTGGCTTGATTAGATTTAGTCATTCCAGCACCACTTTTTGAGTCATTAGGATTTAGTTCCTTCTATTGAGGGAAATGATGGTTGCTCTTTGTAGAAGTAATGCTCATATGAGAGGAAAAGTCAGACCCTGAGATGAACCACAATGAATTTTCACCTCAGGCACCCTTTTTGCTGCATGGATTAGTGTTCTTTAAGGAGAAAACACTGGTACTTTATAGGTACAAGCTTTATGGCGGCAGAATTAACTGCACAAGCTCATGTAGTCTGTGGCTCACTTTGGACGTTCATCTCAGTGGCGATTTCCACCCTATTCTTTTTCACAGACCATTAATGGGGGTGATTGCAGCCTGTTTTCCAAAGGAAAAGCCTCCTTGAGACACACAACAGAATTCCTCCAGCTAAACAGGAAAAAACTTTCACAACTGCTTTGTGGCTGCTCCCTAGTGAAAGCTGCGCCTTTCCTTTCTCTGCTCTGTTTGCATTGTGAACAAAAGCACAGAGCAGCTTTCCACCGGAGCCGCTCTTTCCTTACAGCGTTTCACCCTCCCACATCCAGCATCCCTGCAGGAATTCCCTGCCGTGAGGATACTCGGGAAGGCAGAGCAGATGCTGCGCTTCATCCCCAGCCCACCGGAGCGAATGAACAGCTTGGCTTCAATCCCATTCCAACTCTCCTGCAGGCTGCGAGCGCAGCTCTGACCGTGGCAGGTAAAGACAGAGGCTCTTCATGCGCTGCTTTAGTCACCACAGCAAAAATCATTTCCGTCTCTGTGTACCTACCGGGAATAGCTACAGGAACATGCTGGCAGCATCCTGTTGTTCTGAAAGTGAACTGCCCCGCAAGAGCTTTCCCATGTTACCTCACTCTTTTGCTATCCAAAGCTTCCGGCTGTCCTTGCTGGCTGGGGGAAGCTTTCTGGACACATAGAAGGGCCCTGGGCTCTCCCGGCAGCAGTGGGACACAGTGCTCAGCACCCTGCTCCTCGCAGATCACCAGGCTCATCTCTGACTTTCAAACCACTGTGTTTTATAGGAGAGATGAGTGCGGGTTTGGAGAGGATGCTCAGCTCTTACACAGGTGAACATGGAAACGGTGCTCTCCCCTCTCCTGCCTTCACCACCATTTGTCCCACTGACAGTAACCTGCTCTCCTGTGGCAACCCCTTTCTCACCATGCAGCCCCCAGACTGCAAAGGCTCACAGACAAACACGATTCAATAACGAGGAGCTTTAATGCACTAACACACACTTAAAAGCAGAAGCTGCTGTTGCTAATAGAAACAGATGCTCCATTTCTAAAGAGGCAGTTTCCTCAGTAACTGATGCCAACACAACAACAGGGACCTCATCCTGCACGGTGCTGGCTGCTCAATGGCAGCAGAGAACCACGTAGGAGGTGCTGAGGCATCTTTCCATAAACACCCTATTAAAAATAGGCAGTGCCTCTAGCTGTTGTTTCAGAAGCAGATACTGATTTCCCTATAATGTGAAATAATTACAGGAGGGAGGAAACATTCCCTCATCAATCGGACATTTGAGCAGATGCTCTAATATGAGAACAGTCACTGGCTTGCAGAACACAAGCAATGTCACACCTCTAAGCACAGACTTTGCACTGCCTGAATATGGTCCAGTCTTGATGACACTTGACGGATTATTGGACAATACAAAATCTGAATGATTATATCAGCAGTTAATCGGGTTTGAATGGTGGATTCTCCCCTGATTTCTATAGGTGTAACATCAGGCGATAAGAAAAACTGTGATTTTACTGAGTTGCTTTTTCTCTCTCTACAGCGATGGTGTGAAGAGCTATTACATTTTCCTCACTCTGCCCTCAGATCTGCCTGACACCTCCCACAAAAGAGAAACCACTCTTTATTCTGCTGGGACCTAAGCAGAGAGCAGAAACCATGGGTAAATGCTGTCTTGCCTCTTCTGCAGCCATGGGGGAAGACATTGGTCTCTGCAGAACAAGCAGCCACCATGAAAGCTCATCTGCTCAGCAAGGGAAGCCCCTAAAGGATGTGGGTTTGGGGTCAGAGCACTCCCTTGGCCATGGAGGTACCATGGAGTTTCTCCCAGTTCCCGGAGGAAAGATGTATTTGCCTGACCTCTGCTGCCAAGCAACCACAGTGGGACAAGAGCAGCATGTGCTGGGGCTGGCCCTGGGCTCTGCATGTGCTCAGAACGTACATGACTCAGGCCAGTTTGCTGGCAACATGCAAGTGTTCAGTATGTACTGGCAAGAGACCCCAGTATAAGGTCTTACCTGTAAAGTCTCTGCCTGGGGTCTCTCTGGAATGAAGGCTGCCGGGGGATGCAGGCAGATGGTGGGGGCCATGGGGCTCCTGACCACAACCAGAGCGAGAGGAAATCTCCATGAGTCATCTGCCCCATCTCCACCTGAAAGAGCAACAACCACACAACATCAATCCTGGCAAATGCTTCCAGCCTACCCTTAGCAATCCCAGTGCCAGTATGTCCAGACCCACTTCTCTGGGTTCAGAGCTGCACCATTACCCCCACCAGTCACTCAGCTGTCTTTTGCCACCTCCCTCCCAATCAATCACGTTTCGTCTGTCATCTTCAGTTTTATTCTGTTCCTTTTTCTGTTCTCTCCCTGCCTGTTCTTTCTCTAATCCTGACATTGATTTGTTTCTCCTCCAGCTTTGAGACTCATCTGAGCTTTTCAACACCTTTTGTTCCTCCTCATCTTTCCATTCCTTTCCCCCTCCCAGATCCTCCTCGTGTTGGTCTTAACCACAGCCCAGGCTGTGGAAGGCAATCGGCTGTGAAAGCCTTTCCAAACTGTGTTTTCCTTCTTGGAAAGAATCCCAAAACCAAATAATAAATGCTTATTTTAATTAGTGAGAGTCCACTGGCCTAGCATTAAAATCACCTTCTGCTGACAGGATGTACTTAACCAGCTGCTGATTTGCTCAGTCATCGGTGCTGCTGGGTTCTTTCATTAATTCCAGACAAGAAAAAGAGAGCCCCACAACAGACTTGGCTCTGCACATAAACAGCACCCATCACCAAGGCAGCGCATCTGTAGTTGAGGTTAAGCCAGTCTGCTTCTGCAGCCTGTGATTTTCCAGGCTTCTAACCTGGCAATAATGGGATCTGCTGAACCAAAACCTCTGTGCTTTGCTCCTCAGTGAGTGTCTCCCATCTGCAGCAGCACTCCAGGGAGGCAGGAATACATTTTTTAGCCAAATGAATTGGCAACTAAGGTAACTTCCCACCCCTTGTGTTAGTCTTCCCATTAGATAACTGCACTGAATCAGGGAGCTTGACCCCCAGCCCTGCGTGCAGATACATCGCTGTGACTGAGGGAAGTCCTTCCTCAGCCTCTGGGTGTCATGACTATGGCAGGGCCCATCTCTGACTTCCTCAATGGACAAGAATCAGCTACGACCCAGCCTGAAGTTTCTCTGACTCCCTAGAGCAGGACAACTCACTGGTTTAACCTTTCCAAACACCTTCTCTTAGTACCAGTAATTCCTTGGTTTCTCTATGAACATTTTTGGATTGTTTAGAGAGGGATTTTAGGGGTCTAAAGATGGAAGTAATCTCTTGCACTGAGAATCCAGTTAAAACCTGTAAATATCATCACACTGCATTTCACCACTGCCTGAACAAATACACTAATATCATTTCCCAGTAGTTGGGGTGTCTTGCTTTTACCATCATCATGTAGTGTAGCCATCAATGACCTTTGTCATGTCACAGTACCTGCATCTCTGTGTCCTCCAAGCAGTGGTTAGGCTTCCAGGAGAGATGCTGAGCGATTACTGATGCAAGCTCCTGGTGTTCATAAGGAGATATCCATCCAGCTCTTCAATGTCTCTGTCTCAGAGGGGTGGGAGAAACAGCATTCAATGACTGAATCTGATCCAAGGGAAGAGACAGGCCTAAGCTTGGGAAAGCAGACAGACTTGCTTTGCTGCAAGGTTCCATGTGCTGTAGCTGCCAAAATCCCACAGGGAAGATGACCCCCGAGGATTTACCTTCAAGTTTGGCATAGCCCAGATCTGGGGGTGCTGGGCTGAGCTGGTAACAGGACCAACCTGTCCGGGGAAACCCAGGGAGCTCACCTATTCCCCCCAGCCACCTCTGGGATGAACCCAGCAAACGAGCTGGTTTGCTTTGTGATTCATCACTAAACCTGCACCACACGACCCTGGGCAGTCCTCCTGGCCAAAACACCTCCAAATGGTCCCCTCAGAACAGTTTGTCCAGACAGGGCTTGCAACGTGCCCATTCATCAAACAGGGGATGCTGCTTTTGGCAGGACTCGCACCGTGCTCCAGCAAATCTGCTCAAAGGTAGAGAAGTTTCTAACATGTCTATTAAGCCATTGAAAACAGACTTAAACAAATACCTCTTTTTCCTTTGTTTCTTTTGAGTTACAAACTCCTTATCTCCTGATTTTAGGTTAATATCTCTCCTTGTTTAAGCGAAGAAACCCAAATGTGAGACATCAGTCACCCATTTGCTGGCTGACACATCCCTATGGGCTCAGCCTCACTTCCCAAAGTCCTCCTGCCATACAATAGCCGAAATGTCTAGTTTGTTGTTCAGAAATTACACCTGAGGAACAAGGCTACAGAAAGGGTCTTTGGGAGAATAATCCTTCTAAAATACATGCAGGTTTGTCACAATGAGCTGTTCTCAAAATCAGTGATAGCATCAAGCACCAAATTTCTATTAAAAACTAAACCTTTAAAACAAACCCAAGTAATGCTCCATCCGTTTGCTGGAGAAACCTAACACCAGCTAGGGCATCAATGATGGCACAGGGAAAGAAACAGCCAGCATTTGCCACTGTCAAGCGCTGAAAGAGAAAAGTCTGTGGCCCCTCTGCTGCATGCCCCCAGAACAAGGAGGAGGATTCCAAGGGCTGTGTTTGCAGCTCACCCTTCTCCCAGCGAGTCACTGGGTAACATTTCAGAGCCAGCAACTGTCAAGCTGAAACCTCCGCTTCTGACAAGCTGCTCAGTAAAGGTCAGGCACTTCGTAATGAAGCCATATACATCACCAGCACAAAGACAATACAAATGACAGGCAGTTCTGGGAAACAGCAGTCCCTGCCCTGCACATGCCACGCTATCTGCCAGCAATGGCCCCTACTTTGAATTTGCCTCATTCCCCCAATGAAAAGAAACAGAATGAATCAGGGAGTCAGGATGGGAAGTCATCTGTCCACGTTTCTTCTGCTCCATATTGGACCAGAACAACACCTGAGGCTTTATAGGAAAAGGTTCAGGCATGAAATCACCTGTCTTATGTGCCACACCAAACACTGAGCTCGCAGCCTGGCTTCAGCCATGCTGACACAGAGGCACGCACCCAGAGCTGTCCCCTTCCCTCTCCATGCTGGTGTCTCTGATGTCTGATTTCAGTCATCTTTTGTCCATGCCTTGTCAGGAAGAAAGCATCTCTTCATTTCTGATGAGCCAGAGGAAATCTCCTCACAGGAAATCCTCCTCGAAGCAATATATAACACATTCCTGAAGATGCTACACACTGTCCCACAGGGATGGTGCGTGTGTCACCCTGCAGCGGGTACAGCTGTAATGGCTCTCCATGGCTCTAGTGGACCTGTTAGCTGGATCAAGCATCACTCCATGAATTATCTTTCTCCTAATAAACATATAACATACATATATTACATATACATATATATGTGCAGATACACACACATTATACAAAAATACAGATATATTGTATGAAATAAATGATAGCACTGGGTCTAAGGATGCATTACTGATTACTTGAAATAATGAAAGAAGGCAGCAATTTCTTTTTTCCTGCAGGAGAAGGGTATTTAACAAAATTACAGTTAAAACATTATTTATAGGGTAACCTTGTCTCCAAAATCTCTTACAGTGGAAATAAATTAGGGCTCATCCATCACGAGCAAACGCTGCTGTTCCAGCCTCCCCTGGCACAGTTTCATACCAGACTAGGCAATTTCCCAGGGTTTCACCAAGCACCTGGAGCTGATTCGATCTCTGCTGCCTCTGGCCACGCTTGGCTGCTTGGTTAATGCACCCTTCCTGCACGAGCAGCCCAGATGGAGTCAGCACAACATTAAGGTAATCTGGAACTGCTGGGTTCAGATAATCAAAGTCAGATCCCCAGGGCTTGTCTGCACTGAGAAATCAGAGCAAGACATCCAGGATGTGAGTTATCAGCGCCAGAAGCACTCGCATTAAGTCCTCCTGCTCCCCCCTAAAACTAATTTCTCCCAGTTCAGCCTAACCCCGTTCCCAAACTGAGCTCAGACAAAGGTAATTTCATAGAGCAGCGAAGGTGCAGTGGAAATCAGTGTAAAAAGCTGCAACTCGGCAGTATCATCTCTGCCTGCTCTCCCAGACACTCCAGATGGGTCTTTGGACGTGCTTCCATTTGAAGGTAGGAGAGTCATCTTCCCTCACTTCCTACCCACTGTCTTATTTTAAGTAAAGAAGCACGTTTTACTTTTTCCTTTTTCCCTTAGGAATTTGCAAATACAGGTTTTTTCCTTACAGATCTGCAGACACAAAGCTTTTCTGGTCCTCCACAGCTCCAGACATCTGCAACACCAGCAGCAAATAACCTCTGCTGCTAGGAAACATTATTTTGTCGTTACGAAGTGTCATTTGTCATTAAAGAATGACACTTCTCGGATTCCTTAAAACATTCCCCAGGGTGCCAGACCTTGGTTTTTTCCCTAATTAGCAAATTCCTTCCTGATCTTCAGAAGTAAGGGAAATTTTCCAGTCTGAAAAGTGAGGATTAATCCAGGCTGTCTGTGAGCCTCCTGAACCATGGAGGAGCCCATGCGTGGTATTGAGTCTTTTTCTGTCAGAGAAAGATGATTTTTATGCACTTTCCTAACTGAACATGGACCTTGGAAATAACGTCTGTGTGAAAAATGACAGGGAAAAGCAAAGCAGCAAACTAAATTGCCCCAGAGGTGACGGCATGTCAGCAGTGCAGTGTGCACCGTGTCCTTCAGCTGACAGCGCTTTCACTAGCAGCTGAGCGTGCTACATTTGCTCCAAGGTGCCCAAAACACAACACTGACAGCTGTTTGGTTGCTTTATTGGGCTTGTTAGAGATGGTAGCAGGGAATCAATCAGCAGTCAGGATATTTGAGTTGTATGTAACTGTGTGGACAAACACCCTCAAGCAACTCTCAGCCCATGCGGATGCTTGACCAGCGTTTTCTCTGCCAGAGGCTGCAGGCTTTTAAAGTGAGAAACCGTTGATAAACAAAGACAATTTGGGCAAATTATGGGTTCAAACTTAAACAGAGGAAGTCCAGGTTAGATATAAAGAGGAAGTTCTTTACTGTAAGGGTGGTGAGGCACTGGAATGGGTTGCCCAAGGAAGTTGTGAATGCTCCATCCCTGGCAGTGCTCAAGCCCAGGTTGGACAGAGCCTTGGGTGCCATGGTTTGGTGTGAGGTGTCCCTGCCCATGGCAGGGGGTTGGACCTGGATGATCTTAAGATCCTTTCCAACACAAACCATTCTATGATTCTAAATTGTATGAGAAGGTGCTCCATTATGCAGATGCAGCCATTAAATCTGACCTACCGCAAACCTCACAATCACCCCTCAGACTTCACAATTGTTAAGTTCTTCCCTGGTATGAAAATCTTCTCTGGACTTGGGGAGGGCAGAGAGTTTTCTTGGTCAGTCCTTACAGTAAAGTGCCTTTTATGGGCCACAAACCGATTTCCAACATAACAGCAGAAAAATATGGAAACTCGAGAGGAAGCAGAAGGCAGGGAATCTAGGAAGCTAATCGCCCACTTGGCCAGACTCACAGCAGCAGATTGCTTTGCAGGCTTATTCAAGCTGTACACAAGTATCCAAGACTTTTCTCTTGTGACTTGGTAAAATAATCAATACCTACCCACTTGTGAGGTTTAGTGAATATAATGAACTGGCAAATATTTATAGCAAAAGCTGTGGCACATTAGCTATTCCAAAGGGCTTATGTAGGAGCCACTTTCTCTAATACAGCTTTAGAGGAAACGTTTTAAGCAGCTTTATCAGCATAAAACATACTCTGAAATTCATGAAAATTAATAACAGGCAAAGCAAAGTCAAAGCCATCCGAGTGGAATGACTTACCCTGCTGGACAGTATTTATCACTAACTATAATGGTTAATCTGACAGTTGAGAGGGGAAAATTCTCTGCTATTGTGAAGTGCAATGAAACAAAGGAGGAAGCGTCTGCAGCTGATGGAGGCTTTATGGAAACAAATGGAATATGGCAAGTTCTATAGAATGAAGCCCATTCTTTGAAATAAAACCAGTTAACCCCAACTAAGTTGAGGAAACTGAGTCAGAGCAATTTCCTTGTGACTGAACTAAGCGCTGGGTTTTACTCTGGCCTCAGCCTTTATCTCTTCAGTGGGTATTTTATTCAGACCAGGCCCTATGGGGCTGGCATGGATTTCCCATCAAAGCCCTTTACTCTGAAACACTTGCACTGTTTTCACACCCATTCAGTGGCTGACTTCAACATATACTTCAGCATACAGATGGCAGAGCCTAAGGCTTGGATTTTGCTCTAGGAGGTTGTAGCAGGGAGTCCCTGCGGGGGCCAGGGCAACATAGTTCTGCACTGCTACACATTCCTGAGTTTGCTCAATTAAACGTATGAATTAAACATACACTGATGTATGGAGAAGTGTGACAAGGCTTTGTGCAGTTAAATTTACACCCTGAAATTCACTGAGCTTCGTATCTTCCCCTGCCATTCCTGCAGAGTACCCATACCCCAATCACCACAGCAGATGAATTTAGAAGAAACTTCCTCTCTCTTGGGTCTAATTTTATGCTTCACGGCATTGTTTGGGGTAGTTAAGGGCACCTCAGGCTTGGGATGCGTCCTTCTGTAGCTACAAGCCATGCAGAGAATTCACTTTCTTGCTGTCATCAAATACAACCCTATTAAAAGCTGACAAATGATGCTCCCTGCCAGCAAACCCACTTTTTGCTTAAATACAACTACATGTCTTCAAGCTCCCTCCTACCAAAGGCTGCAAACAGAAGTCTCTTATTTATCCTAAATTCAGTTAAAATCTGCAGCTGGTTCCTTGTCCATCCTCTATTCTTCGCTTAGACCAGGGCCATTTATCCTGTCACATTAAATGGGTCCTTCTCAGTTCCCTCTTTGGAAGAATCCACAGGAGTCACCAGTGGACACCCTGCGGCTGGGCTGACTGCAGACTCCTCCTGACCATTGCTTCTTGCTGACTTCTGCTCCTCCCTTAATCTCAGAGTTCCTGGAGCTGTTTACAAAGAGATCATTTTGGATCACAAGACTTTGCCTGAATCCGTCTCTTTCCCGGCATTTATCAGCTGCTGAATTTGGGGGTTCTTCATTGGAAGAAGCCGCCGTGTCAAAGCAAAAGCAGTTGCCAAGGCTTGTCAGTTTTCAAATGAAAGCCACAAATACACCAAACCACACAGGGTTTGTCTCAGAGCTGGAATGGGTGAAGATTTGTAGCCTACTGAAATCTCAGATCAAATGAAATCTCCAGCATCTCTATACCACAAAACCAAATCATTCCCCCTTAACAAACTGAACCTGCCATACTTCCCAAGGTTCTCTTTGTAATCTACTCAGCCAAGAGTAAATTCTACTTATATATACAATTTGCTTTTGTTATAAACTCATGAACTCTGAGAAACATGCTGTCCGCCTGGCACTACCTTCCATAGCCTCCAACACAGAGGATGCAGTTCCTCATAGAAACACTCCTTATTCTCCATCATGAACTCCTTGAGGCAAGAAATGATTTTTTTGGTGTGCTGTGCCTCACACAGCAGGGGCCAGATTTGCATTAAGCATCTAATAGGATCAACAGCATAATGTAGTATAATGAGTGATAACAAGCAGAGTGGAAAATGATGTCATTTAGTGCGTGCTATCCCTATGGTTCCCTTCATCAGCTTTTTATTGAACTGGCTTCTCCCCACTGTTTCTTGCTGATCTGAAAGTTTGTCTCTGTCATTATGCCTGTCTGGGTGTCTACTTAATGCCTTTCTGCTACAGCTCCTCTTTTTCTGCCCCTCTTTCTCAGCCTGCTCCAGGTAGTTGGGAACCATGTTCCTATTTATCCTCATTGCCAACTCAACTCTCATCAGCACCTGACCCGAGAGCAAAGGAGCTGAGGACTTTCACATCCCTAGTTGTCATCTCAGGCTTTACCTTGCATCACTCTCAGTCCCCTTCCCATCTGTACCAAATTCTACTGCTTCCGTCTTCACTCCACACACTTCAAATCATGCAGCAGGAGCTAATACAAGGCTGCTTGTTTGTATTTCTATTAATCACCTTCCCCCTCGTCCCATCTGCCACCTCTATTCCTCGGTCTGGCTCTCCCAGCTCCCAGATTTATAGCGCTCTTGATACAGAATAGTTAATAGAATCCAGTCTCTCAGCAAAACCTCTGGCATCTGCTGTTCTGTATTTGGTTCCCAGCAAGGGCTGCTCAGCCCCAGCTTCATCTCCTTTGTTTGTACCACAGTTCCCGTTAGACCAAATAAAGAACATAATTAATTAATTGGTACCCAAATGTTCCACATGCATCATTAAAAAGAATCAAAATAGCTCTGCTGTGTGTGCATCTTCTGACTATGTCTTCTCACTACATTGATTATTTGCAGGGTAATAGTAACTCAGAGTCCCAGCTCACCCTAGGTTCTCATCATTATAGGTCTGAAGGGAATGTAGGGAAGAGAGAGCAAACCAGGGCAAGACAGGCAAAAGTTCTCCATAGGCTATACCTTCTGTTCACTTGAATAACACTCAATGAGTGTGGTTTTCTAACAGAAGCTGTTGTAATTAAAAAGCAATAAAAATAACTCAGAAGCAGCCTGTTCACCCCTACCAGGCTTACCTGGGCTTGAAACAGAATTTCTCCACAATCAGAAGATCTTAAAGAGGATATTTTTAACATCCTAACCAGTGTTTGATTTCTCACAGATCCTGAGGTCACAGTGTTTTCTGGCCCAAAGCAACCAGTGCCAGAGGCATGTTGAGACAGGGCTGGAGCCAGGCAGCTTCGAGCACTGTGAGATGCAGAGAGCAAAGCCCCAGCAGCCCAAAATTGCTCTTTGATACCAGACCCAACTGTGTTTCCTTGTCATGCATGGTGCGTGCATTTGCCATTCATGGATTCCAGCACAGCGGTCCATGGCACATCTCTCATGAAGACGTGTTATCCCTTTTTGTACCAGCGCTAATGGCAAATGCTTTAGCTACGAGCCCAATCCCACCTACTTTTGGAAGTAGTACCTCAGGCATTCACTTACTTGACACCCATTATTTTTCTGGAACCCAACTGCTTTAGCTCTACCCCTCATTCCTTTCCTTCACAGCGCAAATCATCTAGATGCATGCTTAGCTCTGAAACAAAGCAGCCATTTCTTCCTGCGCAGCTATGCCTGGTCCCCTCTGCTGAAGATAATTCATGCATCTTCTATTCTCAGCAGTAGGGATGTAAAGGGAGAAGGTTGGGGTCTGTTTAATGAAAATACATCTTATAATGTTTACTGTCCGAAGAGTTGTTCAACAGATGCTTCATCCTTAGCTCTGTTTAAATTGTTCCCTAAGCAAACAATACAAACTGTGCACTTCATCTTACCCAATACAAAAATAAACAGACTCTGCTAAATATATGGCCCTGGTATAAGATCCCATGTAAAGAACACTGCTTTCTCCTCTGCTTAAATATTTTCTGCAGTGTTTGCTTGGTAATTCATTCTTCCACTGGCTACAACGAATTAAATGTCAAACTCTGTTTATCTAATGAATTTTCAAGACTAATAGTGGGTCTGCTGCTTCAGCTTAAATAATGTTGCTGGGGAGATACCTCTTGATGGATTGTATAAATAAAGCCAGATATGGGATTAAAGGGAAAAGAAACAAGATCTGGGGGATTTTCCCCCCCATTTTTCTTAGTTTATCAGAGAAGCATGTGAATGCTGTGGCCAGCTCTATTTCTGAGGTGTCTGGGGCCTTTACAGAGGAAAGAAAAATCATTACCTGAAATGAATTACAGCAGAGCTGCTTTTAGGCCCTTCCTCCCACATCCCCCCTGCATCCTGCCTCCTGCAAGTGCAGATGCTGCCATAAAGACTGATAAAAACCCCTTCTCACCTTCACCTTTGAAATACAGAGCTATGTCAGGCATACCAGACACCAGATTAGGGAGCAGAAGTGAATGTGTCCAAGGAAGGCTTCTACCCATCACCCATCATTTCACTTCATGCCATATTAGCCCAAGCTGGGCTCCCCTGGGCTGCCACAGAGCCTGGAATAAGACCCCAGCTAACAGTCTTCACATGCACTTAGTATAAATGCTTCCCACTAATTAAATTATTTGCTCACAAGTTATAAACAGACTAAGCCTGGCAAAGCCCTTCCATATCTCTATAACCACATTATGTTAATTCACAAACAAATTATACCAATTTGTTTCTCACAGGACTTAAAGGCAGAGGGAGGAAGAATCCATTTAGAAACATCCTGGCACTGCTGCCAAGAGCTTCTTATCATTTCCCCTGCAAAAGCAGGACCTGGGCTGTTCTCTTGCTTTCCTGAAGCTCAAAAACAAAGCAACGTGTTAGATAGATCTCCAAAGCCCAAGAGCTACCATCTACCTGCTGCCAGCAGTTCCTGCTGATTCCCATGTTGCCACCCAGGACAACAACATGTACTGAGACTTTACAATAGGATCAGGGTCAAGTTCCTGTCTTGCTTTCACTCCTAGCAAACTTAACATTTCCAGCAGCAAGGAATAGAGGGACAGGAGCCTGGTTCCTAGTGTGTATGTAATTCACATGCTGCACCAGGGCTTTAGCTGGGGAAGTTTGGATCCTGACTCTTTGGATCTGTCTCACTATGTCACTTCCCATCAAGAGGAGCTGAACAAAAGAATATAACATCAAGGAGCTAATGGGTCTGATTCCTTGTGGTGCTCCTCCAGATTTAGGCAATCCCTTTCTAAACTCTGCTTCAGGAACGCACAACAACTCAATGCAGAGACCAGCAGCAGGAGCAGAGCAATTTCTGTGAGTAGTGATGAAGGAACAGTGACACAGCCCTTGAGGGAAAGGAAGGATGCAGGTGGAAAGGAAAGAAAGGAGATGGCTTCAGTTTATTGATTACTAATTCAGTGAACAGATTGGCAAGATGAGGAGGGCTCAGGGGCTGAAGAGGAGAAGAGATGCCCTGGAGAAGGGATCAAAACTGCAGCTATTCATAGAAGTGGAATGTTTTTCCGGCTCTTGGTGTATACAAACCATCATTGTGAGAGTGGACCAGTGATAGTGACCTTTATGTTTAACAAACTTCCTATGTGAAGATTAAAAAGCATCTTTGAATGGTGAAGGGGCAGAAGAGATAGCACCTTCCTGAGGAAGACAGGCATAATACAAAGCAACCATTTTCCACATCAAGAGAGACTGAGAATTATCAAGCTCAAGGATCCTGTTGTACCTGTGGGTATTTCCAAAGCAGCTGAAGAAATACAGCCTGATTTCTCTCCATAGCCAGGGGACTGCATACCCTGATTTAGCAGCAGGGATGAAACAGCTGCCCACAGAGGTGTTTCTTCTGCTTGCCCAAGTGTTCTTGATAAATCACCTCTCTGCTGTACTTGGAAAGCTTCATTCTGACACCTCCAGGTCCAACCTGCCCAAGTGGCCGCTCTTCAAATGAATCGTAGGTCAGGGAGATGCTGCAGAATGTAACCAAGCTGTCAGGATCCAAGTTAACATCCCATGAGCTGCGTGATAAATGGTTCTAACAAGAGTTAGACAGAGGCTTGGTTCAACAGTGCACATAGCTTACCTGAAGCAGGAGCCAGAAGGGGACAGGAGTGATGGGAAGTCCTGGAGAGTCCGCATCTGACAGTGATCAGGGGGAGCTCACATGGACTCTTGTGCCAGCAGAGAGATGGGGGAAATATTTGGCTGTAAACACACCAAATCACAACAAAACATTGAGATTCTGTGACTCAAACAGGAGAGCCTTTGATAAGAGCTTTGCAATAAGAAAGCTTTCATATTAAGTTGAAGATAAGGAATTTAGCAAGAGTATATGGTAAATAAATAACAGGAACCTGCTTGGAGCTAAACACATTAACCACAATCCAAATAACACTGAAATTAAGGTCTCAGCAGCTGCCACACGACCTCTGGGAGCAGCATGCATGGAATGGTTCCTTCATTTAAGGAATGGTTTTACAGAAGTTCACTTCACACTCAGCAGCAATGCTAAGAGGGAGGGAGCATCTCTTGCAGCTTCTTCTTACTAAGAAATTCCAAATGGATGAGAAAATAACTGTAACTGAGTGAAAGAGGATTTTCTTTGCATCCATGTATGTTGTCGACTCTCAACTCAGTGACACATCACTCAGTCCATGATCTCTTTACAGTATTCTGGAATTAGCTCCACTAACAAGACATGGAAATACTCCATTCAGGTGAAGGATTAGGAAAAGACACGCATTTGGTGTGAAAATTAGGATCTCATTGATATGAATTTATTCATTCAAATAAATTCATGAGCTCCCTTTCCTCTGCCCTGACACCAAAGGTGGCAACCAGTGGCGGGCTCAGCCTGGTCATCCCTGACGGAGTAAAGACTGTTTCATGTATTATGAGAACTGGAGACACCCGCTCTGCTGTCATCTGCAGGGAGCCAAGCCAGCTGTAAGGAAGACCCAAAGGCCCACATTAGGGCTAAGATACCACCAGAGAGCCAGGTAGAGCCCTGGGCAGACCTGGCTCCAGCCTCCTCCATCAGAGCAGCCAGCTTTGCCTAAGGGAGCAGCCTGTGCTCGCGGTAATGGGTCTGTTACCCCTCAGCTGCTGCAAGGGGAAAGTGGAATAAACTTTCCTGTTCCTCTGAGTTGGTTGCACAGTGAGGAATTGCTGTGAATCTGCTCTCCAGTGACCTACAGCGCCGATGGGATCCCAACTGCCAAACGCTGCTTGGGACTTAGGAGAGTTTATTGTTGAAGGAACAGGCACATCCAGGGCTGGTTCATTAGGACTCACGAGGTGGGAAATGCTTTCAAAACGTGTTGAATAGAATTATAGATTGGGAGAAATGCATCACAAAATTCCTCTTTGAACATGACTGTCAAAGAGCCCAGGAGAACAGATACTCTTATATGTTCACTTGTGAAAGAGGCAGCAAAATACGCCAATAAGCTGAATATCAGTATGTTTTCTTCTGCAAGATGGAACTGCACAGAGGTAGCATACAGACCCCAAAGTGGGAGCAACCCAGATTATCTTGAATATCAAGATGCACAATCGTGCATTGCCCACAAAGGGAAGGAGGATAACTTGGCATTGCCTAACTATAACCTCATTATCATCGTGACTCAATTATGATTTTTACTGCACAGCTTTTCCCACTGTCAGATCCGCGGTTATCACTAAAGAGGAGGTTTATTTTCCCTATCTTGTAAATCAAACTCAGAACAAAGAAAATCAGGCAAAAAGCATTTTGTTGACCATTGCCTGTCCAGCCAAACCCCTGCGCATCCTGCTGCACAATTAAGCTCCTTCCACCAAAGTTACACACTGATTTTGCAGACCCTTTGTTTTCCACTATTCCATCAGAGAGTAGAAACAACAGCATAAGACTTATCTAAACAGTGACCCCCAAACATGAGAAACCTGCAACCTCTGCACAGTTTATGAACTGAAAAAGGCCTCAGTTACTTGGCTAACAGAAATATTTACCCAGCTCAAGGGAAAATACTCAGGCACAGATTTTTATCTAACCATTTCTCTGGTGACAGTTTAATATGGAATTTGTGCTCAAAAGGGTAATTGAACTTCAACAAGCTTTTCCTACAAAGAACACTGAAAATTGCATTTTCTTCTGGCCGATGGATGCTTTCATTGTTTATGGTATAATATTCCCTTAGCATAAAGGAGATTACTCATATTTTATGTATTTATAGATCCAAACACATATACAGGTATTTTATGTACCACTGAGACATTGCAAAGTAAAAATGCTGAGAGTTTTGCATCTTGGGTGAGGTTTTAACCAGCTCCCAAATGTCACATGGCAGTTAAAATAGAACCACACTCATGTTTTTATTCAAATAACTACTCTAAAATTACAAAAGATAAGTACCACCTTTCAGCATGAAAAAACTTGAATATATACTAAAAATAATCCCACATTAACTCCTGAAGTTACTGCCTTCTGGAAGGTGGAAATGGATAGGGTTTGCTATTAGATGCTTTACATAACCATATGTCAAAAAAATCAATAGCATGAAAATTGCATACTGAAAAGTGAATCCTCAGCATTTTGAGAGATAGTTTCACAATTATTTTATATATATATATATAAAAGTCTTTCAGCTAAGCCCAAGATTTTTTACACAATTCACTTTTTCACTTTGATTAGATGGCATCAAAATTTTAGGGGATATACAAAGAGGTCTGAAACACGTTTAGGGATTAGGGTACAGTTGCCTTACCATTACTTACAACAGTTTGTACTTAAGAGTGCGAGTAGTCCTAAAGAAGTCAATTAATGCAACTGCAGAGCAAGGAACAGCTCAAAATGAGGAAGCAAACGGTGTGTGACCCACTATTGATGAAAGAGCTCCAGTGATAGACTGTGGTTTGAGCTATAAACCAGTGCCCTCCACTTGAGCTTGCATATCACAGCAGACTTACTTTTTAACTCAGCCAACTGGGTGCTGGATGAACTATTTTTCATGAGGATCAAGGTGGCCCTGCATGGTGCCAGGAAGAAGTTCCTTGTCTACTCCACACCCTCCTCTTCTTCTACCCTCTCGTCCTTATGGCTGGCCCTAAGAAGCCTGGAGCAGTGGGACCAAAAAGGACCTGGCTATTGTCCCTCCATCACAGCATCACAGAGTCACCTCCTGGTCAAGGAGCTCCATGTAATTCCTTGGTGAGAACATCACAGGACGTTGCTATTTGGCTGTGCTGCTATGGAAGATGCTGAGGCTCCTGCAAGCTCAGAGAGGAGTTATTTATACATGTCATGTATTTCTTACAAAGAAACTTCTCTCAATACAACTTGTGGCAATGGGTACAAGTACATCATTTGTGAAGGAAAATGTAGCAATGCTTCTGCAACTGGGGGCTCATGAGGAAGGGCAGTGCTGGGTTGTGTTTCTTTCTCATTACCTGAAGGACAATTTTCATCCTTGAATCCGGCATTGTTTTCAGAAAGTGGAGCTGCTGAGATTCACCAGGAGAGGATTTGGAACTGGGAATAATAAAATAGTTATTAACCTGAGTACAGCAGATTGCAGTGTTTTATTCCTAGAAGATACAGTGCAGGCAACTTCTTGCTATATGCAAGGATGAATTCCGTAAATCCAAACAAAGCAGTAGCATAAGCAGGCGAAGAATAACACAAAATGAATTCATAACTACTAAATAGTTTGAGAATTATTGCAAAGGGTGACTTCTAATCATTTCAAATATGGGAGGCTCTGCCTTACTGCAACAGAATCCTCCAGGACTGATCATTTGGGCTGTATTGTTAATAGTCTATAAATACCTTGACTTTCACTGTGCCACTTGTGCACACATCATCTTCAATTATAAAGACCCACATCTTAAAAAATAGTGGTATATATTATTATACAATAGTTCTACTTCCCAACAATATAGTCATATCCAAATTTCAAGCTGATAAATGTGCACTAAGCCTCTTTAATGTAACTCAAAGTTCCAATTTCAGGAAGGAAATTACACACTGGACCAGCCCCCAGAGGGAGTTTGTATATTAATTTAGGGTACTTAAATCACTATGTGTGCAAGCTGGTTTTCCAATGAATTACTAGGTTCAACAACATAAGTAATTTTCCATATAGAAATCACAGGAGTGGAAAGTCTTTCCACCAACTTCAGCCGTTTCTACTAGCACCAGGGAAGGTACCAATGCTCCCTATAGAGCCAGGGCAGAGGTTCCTCACAGCTCTGCTGAGCTGTCCTCCCAAGGAGCCCAATTCCCCTATGGATGCGAGTGCTGTGAACAGTCCCTTCAATTGTGAGTTGCAAATGCACAACGTGATGGACAGACTCAAGTCTACAAGTGAGGGATGTGACATTTAACTAAGACAAGAGTTTGCACATGGGATACAGAGCAGATCTTCAAGACAGGTCAGCAACCATCAGGTTCTTTTCTAAAAAGAAACTCGAACCAAAATGGTGACAGTGGAAAGAGCTTCATTTTGGGTCTTCTGCGAACTCACTCCATCCCATGCATTGTATTGCAGTGCCCAACGCAACATTCATTGTTGGTAGGACAGAATGTCCTGATTTTATTCTACTAAGAGATCTATTCTGTATGGAACTTTACAGATCTCCTTGCTGTAAATTTTCTCACCCTGATGACTTCACCCCTCTGGAAGTATAAGTGCCTGCCTCATTTGGACATAAACCACTACACATTGAGAGCAGGGGGATTTTGGAAAGTCCGCAGCTCACCCTTCTGTCTTCATTTCCCTGGCTCCAATGGAAGCAGATTTAGACCCGCACAGGCTTCCTTTTACAGACAGTCCCTGCAGTCCCATGTTCGCAAATCATTCTTAGCTGTGGGTATTCATGCTGCAAGCATCTCTTCTTTTATCCAGAAACATCTTTCCGAGCCATGCCTTTGCTATGTCACAACTTGAATTCAATAAGCGGATTTTAGGCACTTGTTGAAGAGCCAAAAAAATAGGAACATAGAGTTAAGGATCTTTCTCTTTGGGAGCAGTCATTTGCCATCGTGTTCCTTCCCTCTATTTACATGTTTTAGCAGAGCTGTGTGGTTTTCTGTCTCACATAACATAAACTGGATAATTACCAAATGTCCCATATGTTGTAGGTCATTCCCACGGCTGTTGTCACTTAATCTCTAGTCTGTGATGCACAGAATATACTGCATAGAGGAAAAGGATTCTTTTTCAATAAGAAAGAAAGAGAAGGGGGAAAGAAGCGTTTTGAACTATCAGAGCAAAACATTTTAATTGAGCTGATACAAAAATCAGTCCAAAAAAAGTATCCAAATCCTTCACTATACGGCAAAACTTACCCAGCTCTGAACTTGAGGGGAGGATGCTGGGGGCAGTCTGGAATCTGGAGCAGAGACAAGAAATTAAGCAAACAGCAGCTGTAGGAGAAGAGGATGGATTTACATGGGACATGATAAGCAGGGCAGTGCCTGATGTACTGGTCCACAAGGAAACCATCGCAGGACCGCTCGTTAGTGATTGACACTTCAGATCCCGAGGTGAAGAATTCCTGAGGCTCTGACAGTCTCCCAACTGGGGGGAAGGTAATGAGAGCATTTTGTGAGCAAAGTAGGTCAAGGCTCAGCAGGAGAGGCACATTGTCACATTAAACTATGAAGATGCATAGCTCCTGAGAGAGTTTCTTTTATCCTGCGGTTATTTCATTTCACCCAGTGTAACCTGTATTTTCAGGAAAACAAGATGGTCCTCATTTATGGGTCACTTCATTGTTCCTGCAATGGCTTTGTGAAAGAGGGAAGTGATTGCTCCGTCTCGCTACAAAAGATGGTGATTTGAGTAAGTAAGCTCAATTGTCTGAACAATATTCTGCAAATGAGTGTAAAAAATTATATCAGAGAACAAAGCTGAGTCACAGAGAATTACTCAATGAGAAGGAGCAAGTCAACTTTCCCGGGATTTGGGTAATGTGGATACCTCCTGAAGTTGCGCTCTGCTGCAGCAGCAGTCATGGTGGAAACAAGATATGCGCAGAGCAATAAAAATACCCAGTCTCTTCAAGAGCAATAAGCAGAAAATTTCAGGTGACAAAACATAAAACTCAGTCATCCCTTACTCCTGATAGCAAAACAAGCCCAGAAATGATCCAAAGAGGCCTGAGGAACTGTGTTGTTTTGCCCGCTATCCCATGAGGAACAAGAGACTAATGACACAAATGATTGAGGCGAGATTTTGACACTTGAGAGTACATAGAGTAGGTGTAGAAAAGATTACAGCTATGCACACAGATGGAAGAAGGAGATCACTGGAGAAGAGAAGAGTGACAGTATTAAGACAGATAAAGTAATTTATTTTATAGGAAATGATTATACAGTTGAGAATCATGGAGGTTTTTTTGCATCAGAGTGAAAAGAAGAGATTATCTGATATTCTCCCACATGATCCCACAAGATGTGCCATGGGATTTTGATGGTGGCAGAGAGAAATGAACTGATTTAGAGAGTGGGTGAACATTTGGATTTCTACCTGACTAACAATGTGCATGTCAGGGAATTGGCCTGGCATCAGTGAGGATCTAATTAATTTTGGCATTAAATACTGCCAACGCTGCAGGAAAATGGTCACGTAAGAGGTTCAGAATCAATACATTGTCCTGTATTTACAGAATCAGCACTGAAATTCACAATATTTTCACCAAATCCCTGTCCCAGGCTTTCTCCTGTATAAGCTGAAACAGGTCCTATGCTTAGGAGGGGTTTTTTGCCACTGTTCCTTAGGGTTTATTCAACCTACTGACCCAACATAAAAACCCCAACATGCCAGCACTGGGAGTTACCCAGATCTCAGTGGGATCCTCCTCCCAAATCTGGCCAAATACAGTCTTCTGCTCTCAATGAATTGATTTCATTTCTCTTTGCAGCAGTGACACCATGCACAGACTAGAAAATATCCTGCAGCCAGGGATTAATGCTTCTGTCTTTTGCACCAGATAAAGGCATGCATAAAGCAGGACTGATTTCCATCATCAGAATGGGTTGTATTCCAGCATGCGGAGGAAAAATCTCTTACAGCCAACCCAGAAGCATCACATAAATTAAAAGATCAAATCTGAAATTCGATTAGAAAAGGATGGAAGAATAAAAGTCTTTAAGGAAGAGAAGCAGTTTGAGGTGGCTCAAAAGTATTTCAGGAATTCATCGACTTTGCAGTAATTGGCAATGCGATTTAGACACCAGGTAAGCAATTCTTTATTGTGTAAGGCTCTAAGGGATGTTAGAAGTGGAGGGCAGAATACTTATAGAAAATATTCTTTCCCTGCTAATCTTCCATGACATTATCTGTAAAACACATGCAGGCAGTACAAAGGTTTTGGAGCTTTTCATAGTCTTCTGTATATTCTTCCTCCACACATCAGGGAGACATTACGAGTTGAACAGATCACCAAAAGCAATGTATGTGCTTAAATTCCCTTCTTTTCAGTAGCCTACATATTTCCTGAGACTCCAAGTCCAGAGACACCACCAGATGGTTGGTTTTCACAGCTATTTAGGCACCTACACATGCAAATAGGTGCCCAGTGGTATTTTCAATCTTGTCCAAACACTTTCTTCTCTAAATAACCATTAAAAAATCTCAATGCAACATTTGCATCTCCTGAGATGTTTCTAAAATATCAAAGGGAAAACTAATTCTATGGGAGTCTTTCAGTAATTGAATAGATGTGCACCTGCAGGCTACAGAGCGGATAACACATAGATCTGTGATACTGCATCTAAATGCAGCACAGGGCAAAGCAATGACAGCAGCTGTAGGAATAACCTGGCACTGGAAGAGTTAAAAACTCTAGTTAAAGCTGGATAAAAACAACCAAATCTCTTTGTATTGCAACCACGCGGTTATCGCCGCCTGCGCACACAAGGCCCTCCTGAGGTCCAACCGGCAAACGTCTCTGGCCCTCCCGACTCTCCAGGATTGCCCCGGAATGGATGGGGACACAAAAATACCCTTGGGAAAGATGACTTTATGAAATTCAGCTGAAATTTACCCCCATAAACATTCAGCAGAGGGCCCTGGCCCACAAAAAAAGAGAAGGCAGAAGCACCTCAGGGTGGAGAAGACAAGGAGTATAAATGCTAAACAAGAATACCAAGGTTCATCCTCTATGAACATGGATTTTGTGTACTCTAACGCCAGCAGAGCTCTCTGTTAAACCAAACAGCCTGCGCTGGGTTTTATTAAGGAGAATTAGGGTGTTACTTTGGTTGTTAAGAATAGATGATAGGTTTTGTCCTAGAGATCTTTTTTCTTGGGTTCCTGACAGTTCAGCAAATCAGTTTACAGCACAGTACAAAGGAAACTGTCTTGGGGAACAATGAGAGAGTTTAAAATGCAACCAAAAATTACAGAGAAAAATCTCTTTCCTCCAATTGCAATTCGCAGTTTTGTCTCAAAGGGAATTCAGAGAATTTCATGACTTTGATCTCCTAAAGAATGAGTTTCTTACCTTCATTAGTCAGTTTCCTTAACTTTAAAGAGGGGTGCCACAAGAGATAAAGCCCCAGCATTTTAAAGGGGACAGTCCCTCCTATACTTGTCAAAATTGCCCTCCTGAAGCTCAGTTCAAAAGTTCAGTTAAAGAGATTTATGGCAGATGATCTGTTATAATTAATAAGCATTCATAATTAATGGCAGGCCTGATACAGCCTTTGAGGAAGATCACAACCTTTCTCTTTCTGATCTCAGTGTAATTTTCTTTCTCTTGATGATCACAACCTTTCAACCTTTCTCTCTACTTAAAAATGTAACAGCGGGTTAAATGATGCCAAGGGTTAGATAATTCCACTATTAACCAGAGTTAAACATCCTTCTGCTTGCAGTTCAAACTGTACAAACTGTACTGATTATAAAGCATGAATTTTAATGACAATACCATACTGTATTCCTCCAACCAGCATGGGTTGAGAACTAATTAAAATGCAGTGGGAATGTATTTGCCTTTATCTGGGCAAGGAACATGACTAAGTAACAACATCGTCTTGCGTCACCTCAAAAAGCAACAGCACTCAATAACAGCACTTTGCACAGTTAAAAGGCAGGTGATGTCTTATTTTATTAAGGGGGGCATTGTGTGCATTTCAAGGGGCTGAGATTGAAAGCCTTCCTGTTTGCTTTGTATTTCATGCAGTTTTCCTTTTCTGAGCACTGTTACAGATGTGAAGAAGATGACACGGTAATCCTGATACTGTCTTTTGAGCTTTTCAAATTTACTTCCATGAAGTTATGGCAATGAAATTTAAACCAATTTGTTGCTCTGTGATGTTCCAGAAGCAATAAGATTTTAACTTATTAAAATAACCCCTGTCACATGCTGAGAGATTTTCTCTCCAAGCACATTCAACAAGCGCAAGTTTCAGCTCATCTTTGCTGAGAGTGTTTCATGTCTTCCCCCAGTGGTGGCCGGTGGGCACCAGGATGCCACATGCCCAAGGCAAACCACAACCCTATGGTGATGAGGTTAGTTCTCCAAGGCTTCCTGAAGCACAGGCCGTTCCAGCATGGTGCATTCCCATCCCATTTGGCAACCATGGGCAGCTACCTTGTCTTGACTAATAATAATTACAGTCTTAAGCAATGAGAGCCAAAGACACCAAGCCATCATTTAATGAAGAGGGTGGAGAGGACTTACAAGGGTAAGCTATGCTAACAGGAGAACCAAGGAGATGAGTAAGAGTGGTTTCCCCTCCAGCAGACGCTGCCGGCTGGGCTTGCTGCTGGCAGATCTCCTTTCCCATCTCTGCCTGGCTTTCCTCTCTCTTCTGGCTTACACAAGCACACAAATCACCTAAAGCAAACCTGGCTTTCCATAAAGGCCTGAGCAGCAACCTCCCACAGGAATAAGGGGAGGGTTTATGGGGAGCCTTAGGAATCTGGAACGTGAGAAAAATCAACTGATTTCATCTGATTCAAAGCTGGGTCTGCTCCAGGTTTGAGACATTGTGTAGTCATTTATATAATTAAAGTCAGCCTAAATATAAAGCATTGATAATATAGATCAAGATCCAGGCTTCATCACAGAATAAGGAATAACAGGCACAGAAACCTGATGTACAGCTCTCTGAGCCTTTTTCTCCCCTTTCTGGAAATTATGTTCAGTGAACAGTGCAGATCTTTCAGATCAGCTGTGTCACAGGAATTAAAACTATAGAGATAAAACTACAACTTTACCCTTTCCTTGGACATCTGCAGGTGGTTTAGGAGAACATAAAAAGAAGGGAAAGGATTGTTTTTTAAGGATTTAATAAAAACAAAATGAAACAAATCCTTTTGTTCTGCCATCCTATCGATAACTTACTTCTGTGTGGGACACGAGAGCTCAGCTGACGGAAACCTTGGCTCTGCTGAGGATTGACCATTCCCAGCCATGGGCAGGCCACCACTTCCAGAGATGCTCCATGTGTTTAACAGGTTTCTATCTTGACACCAAAAACCCCTTTGAGATAAAAGCAACGAGCAATGTGATTTGTTGAGTCCGGGTGTTTTGAATGGCAAATTAGAAATCATAAAACTGTTTGTCCTTTATCAAGCAGCGTGTGCGCAATTGGACTCCCCAGTTCCCTGGCCTGCTGAGGAACACTGTGTTCCATACTCCTTTCATTTTTGTCCCAGCTATAGGTGGAACCATGCCCCAAAGCTGCAGCCAGGCACACTGAGAGTCTGGTACGTCCCAAAGCAAAGTTTATCTAAACCTCTGGGGTCTGTGCCCAGCCTGAGAAGCCTGATATGCTGCTCACTCTCTAACCCGAGCTGCTGTTGCCATCACCGAGGGGCACCAAGGATCCAGCTCTGTTAATATCATCACTGTTTCTCTGAGCTAACGCTGCAAGCAGGCTGAGCTCACACCGAGACCAGTAATAAATAACCCACCTTGAGCAACACATTTGCTTTATTAACTTACAGAAGCAGGGAAGCACACTCACAGCAAACCCTAATGCTGCTCAGAGGTGAGGATTGCACCGCAGGGGCAGGAATGCTGTGTGGGAGCAATAGGATAAAGGTTTAACCTTCTAGAGACTGTCATTACTTATAGGGATTTCAGCTCCATCACACCCAGGGTTCAGCTCCCTGTTCCACCCTGGTTTAGGTGGTTCTTTAGTTCTTTTTACCACACCAGAGCACATAGCACCTTCAGTAATTAATCCTCCAGAGCTATGCAGGGTAAGGAACTATTATTAAGTGTGTTTTTCAAGCCAGGAAAGGGGTTGCAATATAGAGACCTTGTTGCACAGAACCTGATCAGAGCTATCCATGTGTGCAGGGAGGCAGGGGTACCCTGGTGGGTAACATAAACTCCACATGTAAGCCATGAGGATCACCTAGGTTTAATAACTCACCCTCACTACTCAGGGTTGACTCCCCTCAAAAGTTACATTCGATACTGATCTTAAGAAAACAAAGCAAGAATCAATAACCAGAGAAGAAAGAGGAACCCTGTCTACCCAACCTGTCATCTGCCGTCTGATAGACACAGCCACAGCTTCCCATCACTGACAGACCATGCCCCGCTGCCGGCAAGAAAAGTCTGACACCAGACAGGTGAGTTGTATGAGCAAGAAGCCATGAACAAAGACAGGCTCAGCTAATAAAAGAACCCTGTGATGATTTGGGAAGCTTCCTGAACGATTCCTGTCTCATCCCATACCCATAATGTTGGCAAAATTAAGGCAGGGAGAGGCAGGGCAATGCCAGAGGATTTTTTAGCTGAGAGTTCAACTCTTTCATCAAATGATGATGGGGACCCCCCAGTCCTTCCTGATCTGAATTCCCTACAACGAAGCTAATGTTATGATTAAACATGAAGCTTTACAGCATACCAGTGGAACAGGCAGGAGGAGGGTTATATATACAGGTGGGAAGTGTTTTGTGCAGCAGCCTACAGAAAGACTCATTCCCTTTGAGAAGAGACATGAATAGGAGAGAGATGACAAGCGCTGTTCTCCCCAGAGCCTCCCCAGATCCACTTCTGATCCCCAGAGAGTATATTCAGGATAGGACAGACATTGCCCTCTTTTCATATTGCAGGCTGGGAAGGGATTGCTAGCACCAAAACCAAAATACATTCAAAGCTACAACCTCACAGTGAGTTTTTACACTTCCTCCTTTCTTCTCTTAACTAAAACCCAACCCCCAGTAACTGGGATTAAAAGCTGTGAATACAGGCACTGTAGCACTGTTAATGCACATACCTGTTCCTGGGTAGTGACAGGCTGCAGCAGGAGCCAGCCCCAGGAAGCATCATTGTGCTGCAGAGACAAGAATGAGACAGTCACAAGCAACACGCCTGGGCAGCCCTGGAGCAGCAGCCTTGGGCAGATACAGGCTGACACACTCCTGATGAGCTGGGAGAAGACTTTCTCCTGCCCAGTGCAGCATCTGCAGCCCTTTTGGCAGCCAGCTCAGCTCACGGAGCAGTGCTTGTGGCTAGAAATCGGGTTAAGGGTAAACGAGGTACCAGAGACAGCCTTTCTTTACAATTACACCTTTTGTTTTTACTTCCAAAGCACCCTCCTGCTCATGTTCTACATGTGGATGTACTGATGCTGCATCTCCGGCAGCACCACTGGATGCGCACCCCCTCCACTGCTGGCCGCATGAAACTCAAGGTGTGCTTTCCCTTCTGTGCACACTGAGCTACTGCAGAAAGAAAATGAGAGTTTCTGTCCGAACACAGGGAATCCATACACCTACCACACACAAACACAAAACCTTTCACTACAGGTGCAGCTGAGCTGCTGCAGGATGCTGGACTGGTGATGGGAGGTTGGGATGCTCCCACCTTTCCCAGACAGTTATATCCAGACATCCACTTGGGCAGTGGCAAAGCTTACCTGAATGGCAGGAGGCGCAGGATGCTTACCCCCATCCTCTGATGAAACTCCTCACAACCCAAAGAACAGTAAAGGATCCGAATGCAGCCCTGATCAAACGCACACAAGCTCCTGGTTTTCAGACTTACTCAGAAACGTTCTAAAAGCTGCTGCTTCAGCTGGTGCAAACATGCCCTGAGAGACCCAGTGTTAGAAGTTAGTTTTAACTCACTGGATATACACAAGCTCTGAAGCAAAGTATTTTCAAGACATTTCAGCACTTGGGCCAATTTCTTCAGGCATTCAGCCCCATACTTAAGCACCAAAGGCAATATCCCCAGATTAGGTGTCTAGAGCTTAGTTTTATGCCCCTCAAAAAACAAAGGTCCTCAATCTCTGCTTCTCAGGCACCTGGAAATAAGCACTTTCTTTTGGGGTGATTAAAAAAAGGAAGTGATCTCTCTATATTATTTTTATTTTCTTTCCTGTATATGGTTTTAAGGCTGCTTTTATGCGTCACTGGAAAGTTACAGCCCGTGATTTGTTGCATTCAGCTCTGCTAATAGAAACATCCCCCCGACCGCTGCTCACTCGTAAGAGCAGGAGGATCGTAACACAGATTGTAAATGGTTGCATTACTGAGAAAGATAACGTCTCTTTCCACTTTCATTTCCTTCCATTGATATTTATCACCGTAGGGGTTGTGTAAGCATACAAGTGAGAGATCATGCATTATTTACCAGGCTGCAAATGGGGGAAGCTCCAAACTTTCACAGCGCGGCTGAACCCCAAGCGCTTCTCACCCCTAAGATTTGCACTGTGTTTGGTGGTAGCTTGGCTGAAGGATCATTAAAGCAAGTGCAATCACCCTGCCAGCCTGGGGAGCAGCAGTGGAGAGGGACTGAGGGTCATAGGCTCCTTCTTTGTGAGACCGCCCCCCACTGCAGTCCTGATCCAGTTCTGGGGCAACAGCCCAAGAGGGATGTGGAGCTGCTGGAGCGTGCCCAGAGGAAGCTATAGAGATGCTGTGAGGGCTGGAGCAGCTCTGCTCTGGAGCCAGGCTGAGGGAGCTGGGCTGGGGCAGCCTGGACAAGAGAAGG
>WYDI02002381.1:0-73907 GCA_009867235.2 Psittacus erithacus
AAGGACAGGTTGTGGGGGGAAAACAAGCAGGCTACATGCTTTGTCTAATTTACGACTAAGCTTAAACCACAACAACAGTAAAGAACTTCTTCCTTATCTCTAAACTGAACTTCCCCTGTTTAAGTTTGAACCCACTACCCCTTGTCCTATCACTACAGTCCTTGATGAAGAGTCCCTCTCCAGCATCCTTGTAGGTCCCCTTCACATATTGGAAAGCTATGAGGTCTCCACACAGCCTTCTCCAGGCTGAACAGCCCCAACTTTCTTAGCCTGTCTTCTGAGCATCTTTTAGTGTCCTTGTGCTAGTAGTAGCTAGTGCTGGTTGCAATGGTTCCAGGAGGGGATCCTCAGGTTTGACTTGGTGTGTCTGGCTTCGGAGTGTGAGGAGGGATGGGGATGGAAAGTCTCCATTCTTCCAGGAATCCCCACTGAAGGAAGGGCATGGGATGGCCCAGCAGGCCCCAGCTGGCTGGGCACCCAGCGCAGGAATGCCAGCAAGCTCTGAGAAGGGTGCTCCCAGAGGCAGCGCCCTTCAAAAAGGCTGAGCTGGCAGCCCCACAGCAGCCAGCCCCAGGCTGCCACAGTGGCTTCTGCAGCTGAGCTCATTAGTGCCTGCAAACAGCAGGGCATGACGGGGAGGTAATTACACAGGCAGCAGCCCGGGCTGCATGCAGGGTCTATATATAACTCTGTGCAGGTCTACATATAACTCTGTGCAAGTCTACATATAACTCTGTGCAGGTCTACATTGCCTGTGGTGCTTAGTCATGGCCTTGGGGACTGTGTGGGTAAGGATGGGGCAGGCACTGCTGCATGGGGAGCTGCTGTGCTCGGCTCCGTGTGGTGCCTGAGGAAAACCACCCTGAGCTGAATTAAATGCTTCCCTCACTACATCTTTCCCAGCTGAAAAAGTGCTGTGAGTTTCCCAGTGGAATGCCATTTTGAACAAAAGTAAAAAGGGAATGGTTTTAGGTTTTTGTTTGTTTGTTTTAAAACCTAAGCAAAAGGTTTCACCCTGAGGCTACAGTGGCCATGTGAAGGTGTACCCCTCACAGCCCCCACAGAAAGGGAAAGGTGCTCCCAAGCTTATGGAGAGCATCCCCCAGCCACAAGCAAAGAGTGCCCAGAGCCTGGCCCAGCTCCAGGGGTGGCTGTGGGGCAAGGGGTCCCCTGTCCTGGCTCCTGGGGCTAGCAGACTTGGTGTCACCCTGTGGCAATGCCATTCCAAACCCATCACAGTGCTTTCAGGCCAGCCCTGATACCCAGAACTGCCCTAGAGCTGCTCAACTTCAGGAAGAAGCCACGTTTGCTCATCACCCCCGTGCTCCCCAGGACCAGTGACATGAGCCGCCTGGCCTGTATTTCTAGCACAGCCGTTTCCAAACTGATGGCATGGTCCTGCCCTGGCAGGCGAGGTCCCGTGTGTCGCTGGTGCCACCAGTGTGCCCTGACTGGCAACTACAGGGCTGAGTCCTCACAGCAGCATCGCTGGGCACAGCAGGGGCTGTGTACATGGGGCAGCCTCAGGAGCCACTTGGGGCAGTCACAGGGGCCTAAGGACACACCAGGGTGATGAAGCACGGATGCCAACCCTGAGACTGTGACACTGCACCAGGAAGCCCTGCCTCCTCTCTGTTTTGTCAAGTGGCCACACAGCATGGGGATGTCCTCTTCCAGCTCACACCTAAACCAGAGGAGGCAGTGGCTGAGCAAAATTTGCCTGCCTCTGGAGTGCCAGGGCACAGCAGCAGCTCTGGCTAGCCAAGCCACTGCAAACCCTCCTTGTCCTTCAGGGTGCACCATCACCATGCTTCACCCACCCTGAATCCTGCACTGCTGCAGCCTCCAGCACCCTGGCTGATGGCCTTGCATTGCACAGCACAGCTTGATCACCTTGGGCTTTGGTGAAAATGTGAATCTAATGCAGCAGGCTACTGCTTCTTTGACTCACCCTCTTATCACCTCTCCCTTCCCTGGGGATCTGAAAATACTTAAAGCTGAGCTTTTGTGCTATTTGGAAATGGATAAGTCCAGCAAATGAAAGAAGGCAGTGTTAGGGCTGCAGCCCACGTTGCAGCCTGCAGCTCCCCTGACAGCAGTCAGAGGAAAGCCTCTCCCTGTGTAAAGGTAAGTGTTCATGGGCACAGGCAAATGGCCCAGGAAAGCGCTGTTATTAAGCTAACCCATAACTGGGTTCCTGTCCCTCTCTCTTGCACGTGCACATCACACAGATGCACACACAGACACACCTGGCTCGGTGTAAAAACAAGCAGGGCTGAAAGTGGGTTAATGTGCTTGTGCAGCTCCACTGACAGAGACCTGCACAGGAGCCTGCACCCAGCAGCCAGGCCAGCTGACAGGATTTACTGAGGGAGCAGAGTGCTCTCGCCTGAAGCCTGCTCACTCACAGCAGAGGCACCTCCCAGTGCCTTCCAAACCAACCACTGATGATCTTGGTTCAAAATCCAGTTTCTGTGCTGGCCTGTTTAGTTGCATCACTCCCTGGGGACAGATGTAGGATAAGTTATGAGGGACACCGCATTCAACTGCCCAACAGATATACATCAGCTACTTTTTAATCATGATAAGAAGAGCATGAAACCTCCCATTGCACAGATAGTTGTGCCACAGAAAACCAGCCAAGTGTGTTTCACATCTGCAGCTTTATTCTCGTATGAAAGGTCAAAGGCAAAGCTAGAAAAATGAACCTACTGGTACACACTTACTGGACGCTTCTAAGGCAAGATAGGGAGGCAAAACTTTTATTGCTATGAAGAACCAATGGATGGCTTTAAAGAACATCTAGTGTTCAGTTTTTATTTGTAGGTAGCCAAATTTAAAGCAGCTTTTCAGTGCTTAAAACCCTCTCGCCTTTCTGGAATGCTTCAAAAGGAAGACAACCTGAGGATGGTGTCTTCTCTCCAGAGGGATCAGACAGATGCTCCGCATGAGTTGCAGAAATGAACCACCAAGGAATGCCAAATAAATCCCAACTGCCTGGCTGTGGGCTCCTGCTGCTCATTAGACAAGGCAAGGCTGCACAGCACCCTGCCACATGCAAAAGCAGCAGTCACCTGATGGCCCCTCAGCTGTCCCCATGCCTGAGTGGCTGTGGCACAGATGGGCACCACGTACTTGCCCCAAGCAGAGCCAGTAGCTGAGCTCCAGGCATGGTGAGCGTGAAATGTCCTGCTCCAGCTACTGGACTGCACTTCCTCCTGGAGGAGTGAGGCCACAGGTAGTGAGATACTGAATATTCTTGGGATCCTAAGGGATGGGGACTGGTCACCCTTCCCAAGGGATTGCTGGTGCAGCTACTACAGCTCTGCAGGGCTGGATGCAGCCCAAGCTGCTCCAGGGGTGGTGGTGCCCTAGTCTTCAGGGATTGGAGTGTTGCAGTTCCCATGGTAAATTTTGACCTCACCCTTGCACTGGAAGTAGTGGTCGAACACGTCGCTGTATCCATGGTCCTTCCACCATGTGCAAAGCTGCCGATTCCACGTACAGTCAAGCACATGGAAAAGCTCTGGGTGCTCCATCCCCACCATGGTGAAGAAATCCTGGTCTCCGAGGTGGCCCTTGAAGTGGTACTTCTCTGTCAGATTTTGCACCATGGAGGGCTCCAGCAGCTGGTTGTAGAGCTTGGACTGCCTCATGGCTTCCAGGTTCAGGAGCAGCACACCGCTGTTGAAGCCAGGCAGCCCATCAGGAGGGGGCTCCCCCACTTTGGTTTGGGGATTCTCACGGCGGTACTGCCAGAACGTGTGCCTGCAAAGAGAGGAAAAACAGGAACAGAGGAGTCAGAAAGTACAGCTCAAAGAGCAGCCATGTCAAGTCTGGGCAGGTCTGGATCACAGCACAGGATCTACCACCCAAGGGATCTCGCAGTGCTTGTCTTTTGCTGGCTGAAGGCACCCAGAGCAGCCTGCTGTTTCACAGGCTGATGTCTCTCTCCAAACCCCTGCACAGGATGTTGCCCAGACCTCAAACCACTACTCTTGGTCTCTCCTAAAGCCCCTTTTGTTTCTAACAGCATCACTCTGGTGAGCCAACTGGGCACAGGATCGTGTGACAGCTCACACGGCTGTGTGGGTAGACAAAACTACCTCCCCAGTGCCTAGGGGGAACCACCAGAAGTGCCCCCTAGCTGGTACATGCCAGGAAAATGTCCTGCAGTTAATGGGATCTCAGCAACAGAGCTCACAGCATCGTTATTATTTGATTATGGGGAAGCTCCAGATCAAAGATCAGCCCCAGCTTGAGGCTGTGCAAAAAGAAGGCTTGAAGTAAATCTGAGTAGCAGAAATAGTTCTCAAAAATAGAAGAAGAAATCCAATGGCACCAGGTCATTAGCTAAGCGAGCACTGCCGTAGTAACTCTAGCAGATGCAATCTTCACTAGCTAATTTCCAGCTGCCAAGGAGAAAAGACCAGTGCAATGCACAAAACTAACTCCAGAGCGCGATTCAAATGGGAAAAATTTAGACTACCTGAGCAAGCAGCCCAAAATGTCTTTGACTCCTTCCTCAGCCCTGGGGCAATGAACACACCCCACCATACACACACTGGCTGTTCCCACTTGCAGGAATTGAATTCATCCCCTGCTATTAACCAAGCGGCTGGGGTTGAATCTGCCCCAAAAGATCACTCCCATTCAGACTGAAAGCCTTCTGCCCCAAGCAGCACCCTTTGCTGAAAAGCTGGGCAGCTGAGAGCTAGCTGAGCCTGTGGTTCAGAGGGCAGGAGGGACCTGCGGTCCTATCCCACCATCTGATAGCTGAGGGCTGCCAGCACTGAGGTTTCCTTCCAGCCCTAACACTTCAGGTAAAGCTACAGCAGTTTTGGGTTTTGGCTTTTTGCACCTTGCTGTGAAGATGTCAGGGAGAAACACTGTTACAAAGAACAAACCGAGCCTGCCACTGGTTCCTCTCCAAATCTGTCAGACACTGACCAGAGTCTCCACGCATCTCCAGGAAACAAGAATTTTTTGGTAGATGGTGTGAATTTAGCACCCAAAGGTTTAAAGTGCTCCCATGCTTGAAAGCTGAAGCTGCACTAATTCAGATGTAAGAAGATGCAGGGACATTAGCTGCTGGGGTGCCTCCAGAGTCACAGTAGGTAGTCCCCCACATTTAAATTGAAATCTTTCTTGTAAGAAGCTGTGTTCAGGTCTAACAGGCACTTGCTCAGGAAATCCTAGAGTTTGTACAGAGAGCAGACTATTAAATCCATCCTCCCGGCCTGTCCTCTGGATCTCCACCACAGCACTGCAAGACTGGCCAAGGCGAGAGTCAGGATTCAACAGCCACCAGCAGAATTGTCCCAGCAGAAAATGTGGATCTATTAACTACGAGCACCTTTTTTATTCCCTGATCTGGAGCACCACAACCATCATGCAGCATTGCTGCCTTACAACTTTCCATTTAGATGCTCTAGAATCAAACCTCTGATATTTCTCATTTCAAGAAAGGTCTTTACACTGCTTCCTTTCACCCATTTCAGATCAGAAGGGGTTTTTCCAAGAACCAGTTTTCCATGGAAGGAGGGCTCAGACTTTGAGCAGCCACCTCCAGGCCTCCCAGGGAAGGGGAGCAGAGAATGGCTGCCTCACCAGAGCCCACAGGCAGCAGTGCTCCTTTGATCTAAAGGGCAGGGAAGGGATAAAAGGGCTCTGCCTCTGCAAAGAACAGTTAGATCTCGGGGAGAGGCACCAGATCACTATGAAGGCAGCTCATGGATGCTTATGCAAAAAGGAAGGCAAAATGCTCTCCACACTGCATGAGAGGAAAGCTCAACCTGCAAAGACAAGACACAGCCAGGGGCTGATCAGTCTCCCAAGGTGCTCAGGTCCAGGGGACTGAGCAGAGACTGGCTCAAGCCCACCTCTACACACTGCTCTTTCTGCTTCTCCCTGTCAGTGCCAGGAAAGCCACTGCCATGTCCAAAAATTGATGCTGGAATCTGGCAGGAAGGACAGGGGGAGCAGTGCTATGGAGGAAGGCATCTTTCTACCTCTACCGCAGCAGAGCTGACTCCTTCCACGTTCTTATCTCTAAAACACGCCGCCCAAGCTAAGGGATGGAATTACAGCCCCTTGCAGCTAAGACAGGAAAAACGCAAGAGCCCAAGCCCTCAGCATCGCTAGGCCATAGTGGGGTGAAGCAGATCTGTAGCAAATGACTCAATTTTTCAGCAGCGCTGCTCCCCAGCGGATTACTCAGTGATGGCTGATAACAAGGAGGGAGCAATGTGCCCTTTTCTGCAGGGAGAGGAGACCGATCGAGAAGTAGCAATTGTTCAGCCCTTCCTCCCGGCACTGGCATGACGGGGCCATCCTCCTGTGGCTGTGCATGGGGACCATGGGGAAGCGGGGCTGGGTGGGGACAACGGGGATGTCCCTGGGGAGCGATACCGGGGTGAGATTCAGGATGTGATGAGCTGTGGGTGGCTCTGCAGCACCAATGGCTTGGGAGCCCGCCTGCAGCACACCGCAGCCTTGCCAGTACTGGGCTCTGGCCAACCGAGGGAAAAGTATTCTGGCAGGGCCACTGGCAGCACCTGGATTTCATTTGGCTTTTGCCCTCCTAATGGAGAGTTTTGGTGCTGTCCTTCTGCTGGGGCCAGGACAGAGAAGAGCATTGAAAAGCACCTCCACCCATTTGGAAGTGGAAAGAGTAGCGGGTACAACAGTGTTGTTTTCTTTGGAGGAGATGGAGCTGGGGAAGCCCAGCAACCAGCCGAACAACTAACCCAGCCTGTGCCCTTCACTGCTCTGTCCTGCCCAGCATCAGCCCTTGGCACCCACCACAAACTGTGGCACAACATGGGGGAAAATCCCAGGGCTTGATGAGCAAGCTGCCAGGATGCAGGGAGGGGGTGCTGGGGCTAGCCTCAGGGACAACCATTTAGGAACTGAACCCCAATTGGATACAATGGAGATGTCTCCCTGCCCCAAGCCCCTGGAGCAGGTGGGATCTCCCTTGGGACAGGCAGTTCAGGCAGGGCAACCTGTCACCAGCCTTGGCTCTGAGGTGCCCTCCTCCCTGCCCCCCAGCAGTGAAAACCAGGGCAGGAAGGCAGCCTAGAGATGTCGGGATGCAACAGAGCTGGGATGTAATGGGGCAGGAAGCTGCTGGCTGGGAGGAGGGGAGGAGAAAGGAAGAGAAGGCATTTCAGGCTTTTGTTAACCTCTAGACTGGAGGGAAAAGAGGTGACCCTGGGCTCCAGCTCCTGTAGCATGGTGTGGGGGAGCCGTGCGGGCCGCTGCCGCAAGCACCCGCCTGCAGCCCCAACGGGCTTTGCTTTGAGGAGCTGTTTATAAACAGAGCCGCGTGCGCTAGGAAACATCTGGAGAAGAGCATTTCCAAGCATTCAAATGCCGGGCTGAGGCAGCCCAGATAAAAACCCCTGCTTCCACCGTGACTTCCCTTGCTGCCTGGCGCAGGGTGCTCCCGCCACCTCCCCTGCCTCACAGCCCAGTGGTCACGAACCTCAGCCCATGCAGAGCTGCCATCACACCCTCTAAAACTGGGGATAGCTGCCAGGGGCAGATGGGACCGCTCCAGCTGTCAGCTGTATTTTGCCTGTCCTTCCCTTGCTTTCATGCACAGCAAGAGGGAAGCACTGGGTAGCTGGAAGACTCTGTCCAAATCCATGGACTTGTTTATTTCAGCTCTGGGTTATGGGACAACTTTGTTGGATGAGCTGGAAACTGCTGGTAAAGCAGCAGGGTGCTCTTGCTGGAAGGAAAGGTAAGGTGCCAGCTGGGTGACCTGCAAGCCTGAAGCACTGACCCCACAGGCAGCAGACTAGGCTTTTGTGCCTGTACCCATCTGAGATGTTCAAGAGGCTGCAACCTAGCCACATCAGCTGCATGGCTGCCACTGGCCTTGCTAATGAGGATGTGGATCCTCCCCATGCAAGATGGGCAGTAGCAGTGGGCCAGCACTTTGAAGATACACTTTGTTACCAAGTCCCTTTCATGGAGATCAAGGCTGGGAGACCCAAAGCCCCAGCCAGCCAGAAGCAGGGCTCCTGGCACAGAAGGGGAGCATGGGCTGTCGTCCGTCCCTCTCTGTGTCACTCCAGCAGCAGCCCTGCCAGCCTAAACACCAACTAAAACAAGTGCACACTCTCGCTACTTCTAAATACACTTTTTGGTTCCTGAGCCAGAAAACAAATGTCTGGCTGCATTATCCCCAGCTACAGCTGCTGGCAAATGCTGCTGTTCCTGCACAAAAAGCATCGAGGTGCGAGCGTGCTGTGCTCCTCACTCCATGCCACTACTAGCGCTCCCCTGGGCGAGCAGGATGATGAGGCATGTGGCTGCAGTTCTGCCGTGCAATCCCCAGCCAAGCTGCCTGGCTGCTGGTGCCTGGCGAGCCCGCTGAGGCAGTGGATGGGATGGGAAGTATGCAGTGTTCTGAGTGGTATGGAGGACATGGCTGAAATGGAGGAGGGGAGAGCAAACAGAAGGGGTTAATAGCTGTAAACACTTCTGGGGTAACAGATACATGCTCAAAAGCAACCTTGTTCCCTGCAACCTGGATGATGGTGGCTTTTGCCCCTAATTGTCAGCAAGAAGTAAGAGCACAGCCAAGAAAACTCCCCGTACCTTTCTCCTCTTGGCTAAACCTCGCTGTGGCAGGCAGCTGCCTGCCCCTTACCACCACTCTGTTCAACCAAGATTAACCCTCAGGAAAAGGCTGTCGTCCCTTCCTCCAGATTCCCTCCAAAGGCACTGCTGCAGTGAAGATGCGCTCTTCTGACTTTCTGCCACAGCTGGAGGTAAGCAGCTCCCCAAGGGCTGCATTCAGAGTAGCATCTGACCTGCACTCCCCCTTCCCACCCCTTCACCACTGCTGGACTCTGGCTGAGGTGAGCTCAGCCCCGCTGCATATAGAGGCTTTGCAACAAAGCAGCCCTTGTTGCTAATTGCTTATTTCCCACGTGCAAACACTAAACCCCTTAAGGAGCTGGGTTGGCAGGCTCAGTACCAGGCTGGCACAGAGAGCTGAGGCTGAGCTGAGAGCTGAGGCTGAGCAGCTTGTGTAACCCAGGAAATATCAGCTCTGTGCTTCTTGGGAGCAATGGCATCACCAACACAGCGATGCCCCTTGCTCTGCAGTGAAAAACATCACCATGGTGCAAACCAACTCCAACTCCCAGCCCAGGACAAAGAGCAGGATGTGTTCGATGGTGTGCACACCAGCACCACCTAACTCTCCTCTGAGGAGTTTATAGCGAGGGTGCAGCTCAGGAAGGATTCCAGCCCTCCCTTGGAAAATGCTGACAAATTGAGTTCTTCAATGAAGACATCAGTAATTCCTTAATAGAATTCTCACGTAATGCACAAATTATGTCTCTACAGCACTGTTCCCTACTACAGCACCATCTGCATGCCAAACTTTTAAAAGGCCTGTATTTGGAGCAGCAAATTGATTCTTGATGATTACATTTCTGCGTGAACTTAGCAGTTCAAAAATGGACACACTTAAATAGATGATCAGTAGCAACTTGTGAACACAGCTTGCATGCAAAACCCTTCCTTGGGATATACATTTACAACTCTCCCCCTAACATTTCTGCACCCCACGCTGGTGCTAAAATCACCCTCCGAACAGAGATGCGACCATAAATCCTTGTCTGGGTTGTAGATCAGTTTCCTTCCCTCTATCAATCATGGCACTAGTGGCAGGGGAGAATGATCGGCTGTGTGCATCAGACCATCCGCTCCTTCAACACTGGGGAAGGATGGGGTCAGCCTGTTCATGGGGCACTTTAAAACACTGTGAGCCTAATTAGTGCCAGAACAGCAGATTTCTGTTAACAACTGTGAATGGAGTCTGCTCTGGCAGTGCTCTCCTGCCTGCCTCAGAGGCACAGGCAGCCTGACCCGGGCCATCGTTTCCCACCGATGGGTCTCTCAGGAACAGGGAAGATGTTCTCCCTTCACAGATGCTCACCTGGTGCTGTAGGGAGGAGAAATAAAAAGCCTCCATCCCCCCACGCCTGTACAGGAGTCTCAGCCATGGAACGCTGTGCTGCCACAGGGGAGTTCTGGCACTGGAGTCACGGAGGGAACCACCACTGAGCTTCAGAGAGCAAGAGGACATTGTGGAAACCCCTCTCGAGGATTGTTGTGAGCTTCCTCGTGTAGCACCAGCACTGTATCACTCCACGAAGCATTCCAGCTATGCACCCAAACCTCTCCACTTCCTGCTGTTTGTTTGTTCCTCCATCAAAGGGCTTCAGCTCTTGGAAGCTCCTTCTCTACTAAGTGCTGGTGAGGAAGTCCTCGGCTGAGAGGCCCCATCCGGTCCTCCTTGGCTCACCTCTGGATGCTCAGCCCCAGCAGTCACTTTACAAAATAGACTCAAGAGCTAAGCTGGGCTGGTTTGTGATGTCTGCTACCATCCACAGCCCAGGCTCCCCTCTCCACCATTCTGCAAAACCTTCTCTGGGGTGCAAGGAGATAAGAATGCCTGCACTGCAGAGGCCACTGCCCATGAACAGTATTTTTCTTAGCAGCCCCAAAACAGGCTGTGACCTCCTTCACAACCATCATTGCCCAGCATGGACCTGTTCTTTTTTCAGCACATGGTTTCTCATGGCAAAATGTAACCACTGAAGATGACAGCAGTTGTGCAATTACCCAGCTGGATCTAACCACCGGCTCACATTGTTCAGCAAGCAGAGGCTGGTGAGCTACTAGCGCAGCCAGGTATTCCAGCAACCCCAAGATGCCATCAGTGTGACACCTACCTCTAGACACTGAAATTGAGATGTTCAGGAACTGAAACTGAGAAGTTCAGGAGTTGAAGACAAGCGCAGGTATGGTAACTGATGCATGCTCACCTGATGTACCCTGGACTTGTGCGCGATGGCTAACAAAAAACCTCACACAAAAACAACATAGCAAAGTCACAGCAAACTTCTCAGGCAGCCCTTGCAAGGAAGACAGCCATCCATGTGTGTTCTCTGCAGTACTGGAAAGTCCTTGGAAAGAAAGCTTGAACCCATTCTTGGAGAGACCTGATTGCCTCAACCAAACACACATAGGTGTCTCAGTTATTGGAAAAAAATCATGGCTGTAATGTCTAGTATGTCCAAAGGGACAGTCAACAGTATTATCAATAGTACTCATGCCAATCAATGCACAGTTGCGGTTGCCAGATCTTGTCCAATTTATTAATTGGTTTAAAATGACATTTCAAGTTTGCCTGGTAATGGGAATAACTGCAAAGGGTCCTATATATTACTGATGTGCAGAGATGTAAACAACAAAACCCTTCACCTATTTTTTTTAATTTTTTTTAATCAGAAAGTAATGCTGCATCCCTGAAATCAGTTCTGCAGCCAGTTTTTCACAGGTTCTGCTTGTTCTGTAATTTTGGCTGCTTCTTTGTAGCCATTGCCAAAGAATTCCTAGAACTGTTCTCCCTGTGCATCAATCAGCAGCACTTGCTACAAATGAAGTGAAAGCCTTGAAATGGTTTCAAATCCAAAGTGTGGAGGGTCTGGCTTTCAGGGCTGTGGGCAGGCAGCACTGGCATCACCATGCCTTGTGGGGCACAGGCAAGGCAAATTCCCCTGCCTTTGCTGACTGAGGGGCTTGGGAACAGCCTGTCATGACAGGCAGCTCCCTGCTCTCTAGGGGAGAAGCATTTGGGAAAACAGCAGTCTCCACATCAGGGCAACGTGCCTGCATAAGGAGCCATGAAACCAGGAGAACTCAGGCAGCAGGACCTGCCTGCTGGAGATGGTTATCTCCAACTCTGGAAAGCTCCATCCCGGGCAACAGCCCACCTGCACTGCTGTATTGTACAAACACCACCCCCTGCCTCGGCTGGTACCCAGAGAATCCAGCTGCTCCCCTTGCCCGCAGCTGTCTGCAGCACTTTGAGTTTTATTTAGATCCCAAGAGAAGGTACAGGACGTACCGTCTCAGCCCAGACATGCCCACAGCCCAGCCTTGCCGTGGATTCAGTATTAGCCTGCTTGCAGCCCAGGATAATTCCATTCCTCTTCCAAACATCTGACAAACTGACCTAGCACCCCTGCCGCTGAGCTCACAGAAAACACTGAGCACTGAAAGTACTGTGCCTCTGGGTCTGCAGGTTGCACAGGCTTGCTTCCACTCATTAATGGACTTCTTTGGGTCATTTTACCAGCTCTCAAACAAACAAAATCCATGTGACAGAGCACACAGCGCACCTACAGGAGCTCCCACATGATCACAAGCAGAAACAAAGCTTTTCCTTTCACATGATAAATGTCCCAAGCAAGCTCTCCCTAGGTTTTAGGCAGAAGCAAAGGCAAATGGCCTCGCAGCCATACAAGGACCAAAGTGTTTCTCCTTTGTAGTCTGTGGCTGTATCTTTGATGTAGATATTCCTTCCAGCAGGACAAACTTGTATCAATTCCAGCACTGTGCATTCCCAAGATGCCTCTAGCTTTTATTAGCTTCTCGTCACGCGGGCAGCAGTGAAGATCTCACCCAACATCAGGAATGGAGGCTGCAGCCACCCTTTCAGCGCCAGCTATGTTCATCCTTGGACCTGAGGTCTGAGACCTCTCCTGAGGTCCATCATCACAGCAGTACCGAGCTCCAAGCTGGAACAAGGGGGTAAAAGCAACCACCTGAGGACCTCCTATGGGTGAGGTGCTTTCTGTTGCCAGCAGACCATTCCTCTCCAAAGAGAACTCCAAGGGGAGCAATGTAAGGGCAGCACTGAGGGCCCTAGGTGATACCAGCACTAGCAGGCACCCAGAGTTCACCACCACATGGCAATGCCAGTAACACTGTCGGCATCATGTAGGAAGTGAAGAAGCCAGGATGGCGCTTGGCATGGGATGGGGAGCATGGCAGGGCACGCTGGTGCAGGGTCAGCCCGAGGTTGCCAACAGCAGCGGTGCAATCACTGTTCTGCTTCCTCTCACACACCACCAATGTGACAGGAAGGATCTATAACCAGGAAACCCAGTGAGAAACTCAGTAAGAATAGGGGTTAAGCTCTGTCTTCTGTAATCGGAGAGTTTCCAGGACATTTCTGGGAGTGCTGCAGTATTTCCCTTCCCTGTTCATCTCAACCGTGGGACTGCTTTGAAATAGGCACGCTTCTCCCTTTAACACCTGGCAGTGCTGAGCTCCTGTGCCCATGGACAAGTGCTGAGCCGAGCCAGGCTGGCAAGGAGGCTGGCAAGGAGGTCTGGGCTGCAGCAGCATCTGCATGAGGATGCCTGATGGAGACCCCTGCTGTGCCCCAGGCACAGCCCCTGCTGCTCACGCCGGGTCAGGAGGCTGACCTGCAGCATGCTGTGCTTCACTTGGCCATCACCCAGCTCCACTGCAAGGGGTGACCATGGCTAAGCCACTCTCCAGACCAGACACAAACCCTGCATGCACATCGAGGACAATGACCTGCCTGCTCACCTGGTAACAGGCTAGCAGGCTGCATCTGCAGTGCATATTTAGCAGGGCTAATTGCAGAGGAGAACCTGGATGTCTCCATTTGGCCAGGATCTGGCATGGAAGGCTCAATGCAACATAAATAATTTACACAGAGCATCATCACTCACCCTCTGCAGCCTGGTGAACAGTACACTGCCAGCACTCCTGAGTAGTTGAAATGCTGCAGGGGACAACGGGATTTTTAATTAATGTTATGACTCTGCAGAAGCACTTCACAGCACGGAAAGCCTTTTGGACCAGGCAAACTTGGATGAAGATTTTAATCTTTCCATCAAAACCATTCTCACTGAAGCAGGAGCTTCCAGTCTTGGCTGTGTGTGGATCCTGTACAGGCAGACACATGAGCAAGCATATGTCAGTGCTGGGAAGAGGCTCTGCCTGCAGGCCACCATGCAAACATCAACCTGGCAGGAGGCATCCAGTGCTGCCATGGAAAGCCCACAAGTGTCTATGATCCTAGTGCATAGTACCAGTGACCCCAACAACCCTGGCAGTGGGGCAGCCTCCTGTGGGATAAAGCTCTGCCTGTGACTCCATTCACAGAGGTGTTGACCATAACTGGTGTAACGCATCGCATCCAGAAGCTGCAGGAAGGACAACACGCCTGACCCACCGACAGAGTGCCGCTTCCCCCACTGCAGCTGGAGAGAAGCAAACCTGATGCCAATGGCCTTGGGCCTCAGAGCAACTCCTGCACCTGACATAGGCTCCTGCAACCTTCCCCTCCACACTGAGGACCCCTGCCAGACACCACCCTGTGGGACATGGCCAGGAGGTTGATCTGTAACGCCATCCACATACAGCGTCAGCAGGAGCTACTTCCATTCCACATACAGCTTTCAGCAGGAGCTACTTCCTACTTCCACAGGCTGCTCCAACCCACCCTGAGCAACCCCACAGGCTGTGCAACAGTTAAACCCCAGAGTTTGCCTTGCAGGAGGGCCTTGAGATCTTTTTGCTCAGAGAAATGCATTTGTCCAAGACAAACAGTGGCCAGGCATTGTTTCAGCATAAGTCAAATGAGTAGAAATGCTCCCTTGCCATTCTGTTTTGCTATTTGGAGGTTTCTCGCTACCTTCAGGATGTGTAAGCAGGCTCTGGGATGTTTCCTATTTGCTGTTCTCTTACTCTTCCATTTCCTGTAAGCATCTGTGCTCAGTACTGTTCAGTGCACCAGTGCAGCAGCATGGGCCTTGCACAGTCCCAGCCTGTGCTGGGAAGGTGCAGCCTAAAGCCAGACAGCCAGCAAGCTTCTGCTAAGGACAGCATTGCCTCCCAGAAAACAGTGCATTGTCTACAAAATTTGCTGTTCTGCACTTATTTACCTTCTCTGATGTGCCAAGTAGGTAGCAGGGATCCAGCACAGCTGAGTGGACTGACCTCCATGCATCTTCTCCATTGCTATGGAGAGGGGACCCAGGCGTTTCCCAGCCACCAGCTTACCCTGCCCTGAGGGTGCCAGTCCACAGCTCTGTGAGCAACCTCAAGAAAGCTCTGCTGGCTAACCCCAAGCCTCTGGGGCAAAGTTGGTACTTCAGAGAAGGGAGGACAATCTGAGTGCCCATGGGGAGAAACCACCACTGCTCCATAACCCTCCTCTACCCCCACTGCTCCATAACCCTCCTCTACCCCCACGGCCACTTTCCTAAGTGATGCTCCGAGCCTGCACACGTGTCAGATCACACGTCTCTAGCTGGCACCTCGTATTCACACCTACAACACATTTTTATGTTGCTGAAATTATAAAAATAGCTAATATATATATATATATTTTTTTTTTTACAAAGACGCCCATGCTTTGTCAGCTCGTGTTTTCATCTGGAAACTCTTTTAGTGGCAAGGTGTGAGCCCTGCAGGGCGCAGGCTTGGCAGGAGGGCAGGCTGGCGTTTGCACAGCCCGCCATGTGCTGGGTAATTTGGCAGCAAGAAGTATCAGGAACTTGTTTTCACATGAAGATCAAAACAGCACAAGAAGAGAAGCACAACATAGCCCAAAGTGACCCAGAGTGTCAAAACTGCAACAACAGAAAGTTCAGCCCAAAAATGCAGCCTGTGAGGGCCGTTACTGTTTGCCTTGTTTGTCCCCACCACGGGCAGCAGGAGCAGGGAGAGCACAGCTTCGGCTTGGGTCAGATATTTCGTGCTCAGTCCTGCAGTCCTGTGCCTTGTCCCCTGCCGTGCTGGAGACCTCTCCCTCCAGCTGAGCACCCCAAAGTTTAACTTGGCCCCCTCCATGCATGCCCAGTCCCACAAATCACATCCAGGCAGCAGAACACCATCCCTGCACCCTAGCTACATGCAGAAATAATGCAAAACCAATCTCTGCAGAAACAGAAACACAGAGCGATTCCAACATGGACTAACTGAAGGCAAACAAATGCTCAGTTTATGCTGCACTGCTAATGAGTGGGATACACTCTGCTGGGCAAGGCTGACTGATGCTGACAGTCCAACACAACCCAGTGGCCACACTCAGCTGTTGCTTCCACACTGCTTTAAGCTCTAACAATTGGATATAATAAACTAGGGCTGGATTTACCATTCTGCACACCAAAATCCTGCCAGGACACCCAAAGCAGGTACAGGAGTCCTCCATGGACTGCAGACTGTATAGGGCAGACTGAAGTGCTGCCTTATGGAGATGAGACCTCAGCATCCATGTTCCTCTGGACCTATCTCTCTCTGCCAAGAGCGCAAGCCAGGAAGGTAGGTGACACTTCTGCCACAGGCACAGAGATGTCGTTTTGCAGCCTGGGAACAGTGGCAACTTCTGCAGTTTGAGCAACCAGAAACGCTCTCATGAGCATGCTCTCAGTTGGCTTGGGATTTTAGGAAGTGCTTGGTGGTGATTAATGACCACCAATTCCCTGCTGGTGAACTTCTTTCTGTCTTTACCCTCATCCCTTGCAGATGCACTTGCAGCAGGAATGGCTGCTCCAGATCTTTGCAGCTCAGCTTTGGCCAAAAGTGCTGCTGGACATGTCTTAGCATGTTCAGTTATTGATCTTACTATTAAGGCTTCCAGTATGGAAGGAAAAGACATACAGAGCTCTTAAGCCCTTTTATCTTTCTCCAAGAACATTTCCATTAGAATTAGTGGATCTAGCCAAGCCATCTCAGATGCTCAAACTCTCCTCAGCTGAGAAACTATTAATGCATCCTGTGTTGATTATATGATTCATCCTGGATTAAAACAAAACCTGAGGCCCATTCTTGGAACAATTCAGGTTAAATTAAACCAACTTTTTAAAGCATCGATCTCGAACTATCTATGTCTCTGAAGAACACCAGTGGCTCCTGAATTGGAAGAGCTGGGCCACCCCTTGTGGTTCCCACTACAGTTCACACAGGCTGGTGGACAAAGGGTCAGAAGTGCAAGTGACCATGGGGCTATTCTCATGTTTGCAAGCCCAGGTCACCAACAGAGTTGCTCACTCAGTCTTGGCTGGGGAAATAGTTCTTCAGCAGAAGGTGCACTGACACTCCAGGGACACAGAACCTCACTCTTGCCCAGACTCAACCCTTACTCTCTACAATATTCACAGCCAAAACATTTGAGCCCTGACATACAAACTGATGCTCCAGAATGCAATCACAGCACCTCAGCAGGCATGGCTGGCAGACACTCCTCTAGCAGATACACTATAATCTAGGTACGGATCCTGGCACTAATGACCAGGAACTTGCCTCTGGAAGCACTGTGATGGTGTGTGAGACCAAGGAAATCAGAGAGACACTGTACAACTTTGTTCATACCTATGATTTTTAGATTAAGCCCCCCTGCAGGGATTAAAGCAGAGAAACTGCTTCCCACAGATTTTCTTCCAAAGACCAAACTGAGTTGAAGACACTGCCCTCCCACTGCTTCCCACGGGGAAGGGGCTGTACCTGTACACTGGCTGCATTTCCCTGGCAATCCCAATGACTGCTCCCTCTGGGAAGTTGTCAAATTCGTCGAACAGGTCTCGGATGTTGGTCTTGTACTTCAGGTCCAAGTCTACCTGAATGACCTGTGTTATTTCTGAAAGCAAAAAGAGGAGAAAATCAGCTATATAAGCCAAAATTATAAGCAGCGATTACCAATGGCTACTTGATGAATTACACCCAATGAGGATCTGGTGCCATGAGCCCCATGGACAAATACAATCCAGCTTCAACTTCTACATGAAGCTACCAACCTTTAACCACCATGACAGCATTTACCACTGCATATTTTAGGAATTATTTACTTCAGAAACCATTTTTGGTGACCTCCTGCTTCTATTCACTCCCTCCTTCTTCCAGAAGACTGGTTTTCCATATGACTGACAAAAGCAGAAGGTACCTTCAACCCTGCTTCCTCTCCCTTCCTGAAAGTGCTTCTGCAGGAGCAGCCACACAAAACCTCATGCTCACATTCTGCTACCTACTTCTGGGAAAAGCTACCAACTCTATGAGCGTTTCCCATCTCAAGCCTACACAGCATCCATCCCTGGCTTGAAGTACCAGACTGACTCTCATCACAGACAACATCAGTAATTCAGTCAGTCACATAACACCCTTGGTAACACCTGCACAAGCTCATTAGCTGCCAGCAGTCTGACACAGGCTTCCCTGAGGGCAGAGATAACATCCCCCTGCCCACACAGAACTGCTGACAGTCTGCAGCAGCCTTGAAAACTTTATTATTGCCAGCAGTACTGTTGGAGACAAGGAGGGTCAGGCAGACACGGAAGCATTTTCCACTTGCAAGGGGAAAATCAAGAGCAAGGGGAGGCTTGAGGGCATCATTATGAAGGCCAGGCCTGAACCTGTTGGTCAGGCTCCTGCCTGCATTTGTCAGTCCCCTCTGCAGCACACGAAATCGACTGATGGAGATACTGCTTGGGAGAGGGTGCAGGAGATGTGTCTCATTGAGACTGTCCCAGGTGGATCTGGGGATGTTGTACAGATTGCAGCAGGCCAAGTGGGATGCAGCAAACAGAAACACTATGAGAGATCAGACCATCAGATTGGTTTCCCAGGCAAAGCCATGGTCACCTCCTGTCCAGCCATGCTCATCCCTCCTTGGGAACTGTGAGCAGAGAAGAGCCATCCCCCACAGCATTACGTAATGCCACACTATTTACGTGTGTTGTAACAGTCAAGAGCAAGATGGCCAGGTTGCTTAGCCCTCGGCACTAACTGGATTATAAGGACAGTCAGCCTGCTCTGGCTTCACTCAACATGCACAGGTGCCGTTACAGCTTCCAGCAGGCTGCATGTGCATGTCACTTCTGCCTTCCAAGCAAACCAGGCCTTCATCCTTCCTCCTGCCCCCAAAAGCAGCCTGCCCTCATCCTCTGTTGCCTGCATCCTCCGTGGCTATGGGCAGGGCTTCCCACCAGGCTGGCCTCACTCTCTAGCCTTGACACCACCACTGTGCTTGGGACAGGCTGCTGGCCACCCCAGGTCTGCAATCACAGTTTCAGCCCCCTAAGCCACAGTCAAGACTAGTGACACAGAAGTACTGAGAGCAGCCAGGCACAGGCTGCTCTCCTCCAACACAGGAATGTAGCTTCGCCATTTCAGATGTGTTCATCACTCAGTGTTTATGCATCAAGCAGTTGCTGGGCTGTACAGCAGCTCTGAATTTTTTGCAGATCCTGCACTAAACTGGGGCTCTTGGCAATTGGTTGTATCTACCGCACTGTCCTCATTTGGAAGGGAAAAGCTCTGTGAGGTTAAGCAAAAAATACACTGCTTACTCTGCAAAGCATCCAAGCAGAAATACAAATCAAGGAGAAAGAATATCTGAGCTACAACCCAGGATGTATCTCAATTTATTTTTTTTTAACAGCCATCACTCCCTATCTGCTAAGGGAAAGGCCGAACTTTTTTCACAGCCAGCAGTACGGCAATCCCCAGGCCTACCTAGTATTTACCACCACCATAATCCTCTGTTTGCAAAGATTTAAAACCTAGGCATAGTAATTCACTTGAGGCTAAAGCAGGTCTTGACCTGAAAGCAATTTCCCTCAGCCTTCCTAGATGCCTTAGAAATTGCTAGCACAACTCAAGCAGATGAACAGGCAGTGAAGGCTTTATGCAACAGGGAACAAGACGTATTGCAAATACCTCAAACATCGCCAGTGGTCCATACAACAGTGCTGCAAAATCCCAAATCCTTAATGCTATTGCACTTTAGAACATCCAGACCTGTCACAAAACTAGGGTGAAGAGACCCCGGATCTACAGCACAAGCTCAGCCCAAGAGAAGTGGGACTGGGGGGAGCCTGAACCCTCTGAGGTGCTGCCAAGGACAGGGAGAGAGGATGGGGCTCCCAGGAGGATCCCAGCATGCCCACCCCAATGCACAGCAGCCCTCTGATGCCTCATCGGGTTTGTATTAAATCAACCATGACCCATCACCCAACTGTTCTCTAACATTACAGATGAGTGCAAACTGCAATTAATTACAGTGGAGAATGAAAGCTGAGCTTGGGGGACACTGTAGTCCCACCTCTGCCTCAGTGTCCCAGTGGGCAACAGGCTCCAGAGAGTCCCAGTGCAGTTGCTAAGAGCCTTGGGTGCATCGGGGAGCAGAGCACGGGTGCAGCTGCAGTGCCGGGAGGAAATGCCAGCACCACAGCAAGCCCAGCGTGGATAAACGTGGCTTTTTAAACATGCTGGATTCTCCATCCTGCCCTTCATTAGATGCTCCCTGTGCTTGGCTCACCCTCCCTGTGCACTGGTCCCCTGCTGTGCTGGCAGAGCCCCCCTGGAAAAACTCATGACAAATTAGACCCAGATAACACAAAGTACTTTTTCCTTCAAGCACAAACTGCAACACTGAGACAAAAATGAGCACGGGTGACATTACGTGCCACTTTGCCAGATGCAGCTTGCACGGATAGATTAATGGCAAAGATTATTTCTCTGCCTGGGACTGGCAAGAGGCCAGGCACTAATATTTATGATGCATCATGCTTTTTTGCCCTTCTACCCAACACTCTGTCCTGGCTGCCATGTGGGGATGGAGGAATCCTGGGCTCTCTTAGGCACAAACTGCTTGGAGTGGTTCAGCTGGAAACGTAGGAAAGGCTGATAGTGTTCTTCTCAGCAAGGAATTTTTCTGACTTTGCCATGCTGCATATTACCCTCTGCTCCTCTGCTCTTTCAACTCTGGCTCTTCCAGCCATGGTGCATAAAGAAGAATTATGCCATTCAAAGCGGAGGTGATCTCCATTAGCAGTGACAGCTTTATGGCACAGGCTGGCCCCGTTTAAAGCTCGTAATGTTTTACTGCAGCCTTGTACCAGTAGCCACAGCAGGGCTGCTCTCCGGGCTTGCCTCAAACCCTCCCTCCAGCCACGTCCAGAGGAGAAAGACCAGCTTCGGGGATGCGCAATCCTGCAGCAGCATCTGCAGTGCTGAAAACCAGGAGAGAAAGGCACCATCAGTGCCTAAGCCACCTTCGGCACTGCTGCCAAAGAGAGAGAACCAAGGTTATCCCAAAGAGAGAGATGCCAGTTGCAGAACCCCTCTTGTGCAGGCACTTCCACCTTCCCACAGAAGCCTCAGCCCAGCAAGGGGCACAGGCAAGGAGAGGTTACTTCCCTGTGCCTGCTGCCCAGCATCCTGTGCCAGGACCCAGCAGAGTGAGCAGGCTCCCCAGCTGTGCTGAGAGGCTCATCAGGTTGGATGGATGCTCTGAGTGGAACTCAGAAGCCCCTCTGCAGGGGACAGCTTCTGCAGCAAGTGTGATGGCCCTTCCCAGGAGGCACAGTGGGGACAAGGTAGTACAGGGGCAGGCCCACCCCACCAACATGCGATATGACCCTTAGGAACAAATTGTTCTTCTCAAGGCTGGGGAAGTGCTGGCCTCAGCTTCTTCCATACAAACCATGCCAGATCTGGGGCAGAGGCATGCCACCACTGGCAGCCACCATTGTGCTATGGAGGGAAAAAAGGAGTGAAAATAACAACTTGTGTCACGGAACAAATAGAACAATTGAGAGCTGCCATCACAACACAAAGGGCAGAAGCTGTCCAGCAAATGGTGTGGTCTTAATCATTGTTGATTGAGCAATGGTTTAACAGCTTTAGAGTAGAAGCAGCAAGAACTGGAACCTCCTAGAGGTGGTGTAGCTCTCCAGCCCATTGATAAATTCTGCTCCCTCCTCAGAGTACAAAATCTGCCTGCAGCTAGTCTGGCAGCAGAGACACTGCAGGCGACAGTGGGATGGCAGGAGGGGACAGGCCACCACCCTGCCAGCCTATTCTGTGCCCAAATTTCACACACACTCCTAAGGCAACCTCTTGTCACCAGTGCTGGTAGTGATTTGGCCCTGCTTCCACCATCCTCTGCACCAGGGTCTCCATCTGTCTCAACAAACCTGTTTTTGAGGACCTAAGCACCCTGATACACCATGCGAATGAGGAGAGACTCCCTAAACATAGAATCATTTAGGTTGAAAAAGACCTTTAAGAGCGGGTCAAAACGTTAACCTGGCACTTGGCATGTATCTTGTGCTTTCCCTGCATCACAGCAGTGACATCTGGGGCCAGAGCCTGGCACCTTGTGCCCAAAAGAGCAGAAGAGGTGAGATCAAGGAGGACACTGCTGGTACTGCCAACTTCACCTACTGTGGACCTCTCCCTGCAGGACCATAGCAGCGAGCTTTGCAGCACAAAGAGGCAGGAGCCCTTTCACCCTTCTGATAGCACAGGGGCAATGACCTCGATGGGAAAGGGCAGATAGCTGCCAATATGGAGTGGTTCAGAGACACTTCTGCAGGGATAGCAGTAGGTGAGACGGCTGTGTGACATGGCACAGTGAAGGGACAGGAGTGTCCCCTGCTGGCTGCAGCTCTGGGTGTCGTGAGGCTGCTGCAGGGGTCTTGGAGGGGCCAGGGGGTGGCTGTATATTTTGCCACTTGATTTGAACTGTCAGAAGGAAGAGGGCTGGGTAGCCCAGGCTCTCCAAGCTGGGGTCAGAAGGACTGGAGAGCTCAGGTCCACTGGTCTGCAAATGCTGGGCATACCTGCACAGCTTCCCCTCCATTGCTTTGTGTTTAGCTCCGACTACCTGACTTTGGCCAGGTTTTGTAGCTGTCCCCATCACGACAGGGCTAGATCCCAAGGAAAGCAAGAGCTGTGAAGGCCCAGTAGCCACTTTTGAATCACTGCCCTGGGCAATAAAGCTCCTGGATCAGGGTGGCAGCAGCCCCTGCTCCAGCGGACAGTGTGTGGTCCAGCAGCAACCCCCATGCTGGCTGTGAAACCAGGATCCTCTGCCCTCGAGACACATGGCCAAGAAAAACACTGCCCCCACGGCCAGCACTAGGGCTGGGCATGGGTGCAGGGGGGTGACAGGGTCCGGAGGGTCCCTGTGCAACCCAAGGGATGCTGCCCAGCAGCAGCAGCCAGCCACCTCAAAAAGCCTCTGGTGCAGCGGGGAGCAGAACACGAGTGGAGCTGCAGTGCTGGGCGGATATGCCTGCACCCCAAGCAGCCTAGTGTGGATACACATGGCTTATTTACACAGACATGCTGGGTTCTCCATACTGCCCTTCATTAGAGGCTCACCAACCCTAGCGCTGCCAGCTTCCCCTGGCCGTTCTCCCTCTTGCTGTCAGCAGGGCTGTGAGCAGCTTCCTCTCTGGCCATGTGCTCCCCCTGCAAGGCCTATTTTCTCCGAGATTAATCACTGCTGCTCTGACAGCACCAGAGGGTCTCACCCAGAGGAAGGCAGTTGAGGTAGGAGCACGCAAACCTCCGCAAACACAATTCACGCTCCACAGAGCTTGCTGCCAGCATGCTGCTGACTGGGGGTGGGGGCGCTGCAGTCCCTGTCCACGGCCTGGCGCTGCTCCAGAACCCACCCTCCCAAGAGAAGATGATACTACAGAACCCTGCACCGGCAGGGCAGACACCTTACCTTCCAGCTGCCTGCTTAAACACAGGTCCTTGCCTCTGTCAGGTGGCCAAGGGTCCCCCTCTGTTCCTTGGGGCAGCCCAGCAACCTCCCTTCCCTGCAAGCAGGGCGTCAGGGGAGGGCAGGCAGTGAGGAGGGATGTGCCCAAGCGCCCCAGCCGCTAACCAGGTCTCTGCAGCAGTGATGAGGCACCCAGCAGGGCACAGCAGCGCTGCTGCACAGCAATCCCAGCCTATCCACTAATTACAAAATTAGGCTGCCTGCCAGAGACAGATGACAATCATCACTGCCACCCACAATGGGCAGCACCCAGCTGAGCTTGGGGCTCTGGCAGAGCAGCAATGGTCCTGGGTACCGACAGCAGCATCACTCTGCTCGCCTTGCTCCACACCCCTTAGTCATCTCCAGAGGGACGGGAAAAAATTGGCAGGAGATGGATGTGCTTTGTTCCAGGAAATTAATTTTTCCTGTGCATCCTAGTGTCTCCTTGTAATCCATCAAGGTTTGAGAGACTAATATTTAACAGTGCACAACACCTCGGCTCTTAACCAGACTCCAAAGCAGCAACACCACTGAGCATGCAACAGCTTTCAGGATGGAGCTGAAGGTGTTGCTTGCTATGTACTTAATATACAACACCACTGGGGGAAGAGTGTGAAGACACTTTTGGAGCTGCGGGAAGAGCAGCAGGAAACCTTCTAATCAGAAAAAATAAGGTTTAATTTCAGATTGCCATAATTACAAGGCAATGTAGATGGAAAGCTGTGAAGTATCGGGTGGATAAGATGGAAAGGGAAACCAAAAAGAGATACAGCAAAATAAATGTATTAAGGTAGATGAACTCACATCCCGATTAACTGCACATGGTGGTGGAAGCAGCTGCAGGCAGATTTTTCCTTGTCTTTTCCTGCTAAGCATTAATGAGCTATGGCAGCAAGGAGCAAGGCTGTGGGCAGAGCAGCCCCAGCATCAACGCTGGGTGACACCCTTTAGTGCCAGGGGAGTGGAGCTGGCTGAGGAAGGAGGGGAGCAGTATCCACCGCAGCACTGGGTCCCAAGACTGGGACACTCTGCATGGAGGGGGGAGCAGCCACATCTGCCTGTCCCTGTCTGACAGATCTAGGGCATCCAAAAAGTAATCGATGGTGGCACTGCAGAAAAGGGCAGAATGATGAGAAGTGACACCACCCCCAGGGGCTGCAGGTCACACTGGCCCCTAGCAGCAACAGTGCTGCAGAGAAGGGGCCTCCGCTGTGCTGAAGCACCTGGGGGGCTGCCAGGCACCTGCCGAGCAGCATCTGCATCCCCCTCACCACAGCAGCCCTTCCTGAGGGGCTCTTCTGCCAGGAGAGACCCATCCTGCAGGCAGCTGGATAGGGTTAGAGTCTCAGTTTGGCAGGTGAGACCCCCCCTACAGGGCAACAGCCTCTAGGGCCTTTACCTGGGGGGAACTTATTTAGAGGTTTGCTGTTGCTTGCTCCCAAAAAGCACCAGGAAAATAACCCCCCTGGCACAAGAGGCTCACCTCAGCAAGGAACAAAGGCTGGCACCACCCTCCCTGTTGCTTGCAAATCCATCACTCCAGCCTCTTCTCATCACAGGATCTGACATGAGTGTGTGCAGCCCAGAGACATGCTGGGGAAGGAATCTGGCAGCTGTGGCTGTGGTGTGAAGCAGGGAGGGAGGTTATGAGCGCACAATAAAAAACATTAACACCCCCCCTCCATCCCTGTAACGATGGGAACATTTCTGCCAGAAAATAAACCCTTCAGCTACTGCAGCATTCTGTGGGAACTGCAGCTTGCAAGGATGTGGCTCTGGGGCCAACTCCCATGGCTCCACCACAGACTCCCATTTGCTGTGTCTCTTCACAACATCTCCACTTCGATAATGCAGGATCAGGCCTGGAGCATCTGGGACACAGGCACTCTCCTCCTAGCACTCTCCCAACCTGCTGCATTTCCACATACCCCCAACATGGTGGGTCTCAGCAGTGACGGCAATGTTCAGCCAGCAGGAAAGGATCAGGAGTGACGCACTCAAAATGCTCATTTATTATAGTGCAAGTCACTGAGTTTTGTGGGTAGCTGCACCATGCACCAGTAATTGCCCTACAGCTGACAGGAGGAAGAAGAGGAGGTGATGCTTCCCCATCTCCCTCTGCCAGGCTCCACCTTACAGACCTCTGATGCACATTTTCTTGTTCACTGTGTGACACAGGATTAGCGCCCCATAACCCACTGCACACAGGTGCTGTTGAGAGGAAACATCACATGTAGTCACCTGGTACCCTGTGGGCAAACACAGCCCAACCTAGGCAATCCCATACTACAGATTCAAATGTTTCAGCTGCAATGGCAAACCCTCATAGGCAAGCACCTACAAATGCAACAATGTTTTTAGGATGCTGCATGCCTGCTTTTACAGAGGGCACTAGCAGAAGACAGTTACTTGCCAAGGCACTGTACCAGCAAATAGACTATTTTCCTGACACTTTTCTGCTTAACCCATTCCCCTAGCTCCCAGGCTCTGCATCCCTATGGCCAGCAGCAGAAGTGCTCCGAGTGCCCAGTCCCTGAGAAGGCAGACCTCAGCTCAGCACTCGCTCCAACATGTCCCCTCCCTGGCCTTTACTCTCCCTCCAGGTCCACTCCCTGGGAAAGGCGTAAACTGATGCTCACAAAGGCCACTGTCTCCAGGCCAGAACTCCAGAGCAGGCAAAGGCCAATACCAGTTTCATGAGAGACCAAGCCAGAGCCAGCAGCTGGGGTCTGCTGCAAGCAGCACCAAACCCCAAGCGGCCTGAAGCTTGGTCATTAATTGCCGGCTTTGACAAACATCCTTATAATCTGATCTATGCTTCATAATCAGTGCAGACATTGATAATGAGCTGCAGGTATTTCCCCATTCAGAGCCTGAGCCCAGGGAGACAGCTGGACGTCCCATTTGATCCTGCTGTGTTACAGATGTTAAGTCCGGACACCTGCTGTGAAGCCAATGGCACAGCTCCCTGCTGGCAGCCATAAATTTCAGCAACACATAATGACCAGTCTTGCTCTATTTTCCTTCCTTGTAGCTCCTCACTTTCATTTAGTCAAACAGAAACATAGCCACTTCTCCCACCCAGCTCCTACTGCTCTTATCTCATGAGCACTGCAACCAGTGATCTTAATAATTCAGTCATATGTCACCTCACCAATGTCAATAGTGATAATTAGTCCAGTGTTTCCTCACCAAATGTTTTCTCCCAAATATTTTTCAATGCATCCACTTTCTTACCTGGATTCCTAACACCAGAATAAACCAAATGAGGAATTGGCTCTCTTCCTCTTCTCAGTCCCATGCTTTCAAACAATTTAAAACAGGCTGAGTGTGAAACAGCATTTGCCTCTCTCCCTGGATGTTAGCTAGACACCTTCTGTGGTCTCGGACTCTTCAAGCACACAAGTCATCTCTGGGATGAAGCAGGCATCAAAGCACAAGAGAGGCTGGGCACAAGGAGAAACCATCCTGTTGAGCTCCTTTCCTGGGGATCTTCAAAACTAACTTTATACATATGCTTGTAAGAGATCCCGTTAGCAGAATTAAACTCACACCCCTCCTGCTCTGCACTCTTCCCTCCACTGCCTGTGTGAAGACGTTACCCTGAGCCACATTAGCCTAAGCAGGGGGCCATTCCTGCTGGCACTCTCTCTCCTTGACATGTCCGTAAGGAGGGTGATAAAAAGCTTGCCAGGTCCTCTAAAGTTACATGACTAAAAAGACAAATAATTAGAGGGATTGAAGCCAGTTGGGAAGTGAGAGTTCACTTCTGGATGGGCATCTGGAAAAGAAAAGTGAAAAGGCTTGAGTTCTTGTCCTCCTTCCTTCTCCTAGCACTACTCTGAAAGTCCCCAGACCATTTCATGCTGGCATCATCCTCATCCTGGCAGCTCCTCCTAAGCTTGAACCCCGCTCATCCTCTCCCTGTGTAAATTTCCCATCACTTCTCCCTTGCAGAACCATTGTGATGCATGAAGCCTTCTCCTCCAGCTCCTCAGGCCTGGACACACCGCATTAAAACAGGATTTATGAGCCTCAAGCAGACAAGAGTTATGCAGTCTGCACTTCTGCACGCAGCATACCAAGTCCCCAGCTGGTTTAAATCAGATTAACTCCACTGATGTTAAGACATTTAAGGCAAGAGCATTCCATGATTTACACCAGCCAAGAAGCTGTTACATTATAGTTTGGCAGCTGCAGGTTTTAGATCTGAAGTTTTTTGGGCGAGGATCCCAAACAACAGTGAAAGACAGCAGCTGAGTGGCAAAACCCATTTATTCTCAGTGCAATATCCTCGCAGCCAGCACGTGTTCCACAAAAGTCCTTAGGAAAAAAAAAAGAAAACTAAGTCTGGTGTTCAGTTTCTGGTCTGCAAAGTCAGTGCCTGCCACAACCCCAGAGCTCCACACAAATCCCTAAGTCATGGTACCACAGAAATGTCTCTCTTCAAAAAATGATAAATCTGGGAAATTAAAGCCAGGCAACTTTAATGCAAAGGTCACTAGCTATTGAAAAAAAACCCTACAGGCTGATTAATACAAATGCAAACAAACACACAAAAGAGTTTAATATTCAAATCAGGGCCTTCATTTCTGATGGAGGATGCTTAAACTTACAATCAAATCTGGCTCCCACAAAGGAATGGTGCTAACAGCATGGAGGCAGATACACCTGCAGAAATGCACAAGAAGATGCAGCATTCAGGGCAAGAGAAATGGCACAGAAACATACCAGGAAACTACCTGAAAAGGAAGGTTTAGTCCTTTCTCCTCCAACTCAGCAAAGTGGCTTCTTTACACCAGCAGAGGCTGGTTTGTCAGGGCCAGGAGTGGCAGGAGCCCAGTGCCCTTCCCACACTGCCTGCAGCCTGCAAGCAGGCAGCAGAGCCGCAGCCTGCTCTGCTGCCTCCCATCCGGTGCTGGCTATGCAGGGAAGAGGCCGGGGAGCCCCACCAGCTCCATAAATCACCAGGCACCCAGTGCAGCAAACCTGACTGCCCTTGCAAAGGAAATATAAATCAGCTTTACTAGCAGCTTCTGAAACAAAAACTAAGCTCCTTCGACTATAAAAATGCCTCTTTAAACATCATGGCCCGAACAGGCCACTGAAAGCCCCATCAGGCCAAGGGAGAGCAACAGGCTTTCCAAAAGATGAGGCAAGTTGCAAATTAACAAAGCGAGAAAAGGCACTTCAGACTGAGCAGCTTCTTGCTGGCAGGCAGCATGACATGGATATCTTTAGCACAGAGTAAAGACAGGGCAGGGAATAGTGAGGAGTGAATTAGCCGGCATTAATGCCATCCTTTGTATTCAGCCTACTTCAAGGCACCCGAAATGCAGACATCATCAGACACCAAAATAACCTACCCAAGTCTAATGGAGAGTGAAGTAGAGTGCATTTGCTGAAGCCCACTGAGTAATCATCAGGAGGGGCTGGACTGCACCCTCAGGGCCACCTCGCCCCACAGGCCACTTCCCTACCTGCTCTTCCTTAATGCCTGCCCACACAACTTAAACACCACTGCCCCATGGTTTCACAAGCTAGCATGGGATGGTTGTACCAGGACAAGGGTAAGTCCAGAGGAAGCCTCACAAACCAGTGCAGAGGCAGGAGCTACTGAGCAGAGCCAAACTGAGACACGGTGCAGCAGGGGCACAAGGGAGTTGCACATTGCACTCGTTATCTCAGCAAAAGCAAGACTGTGCCTGAGATCCATGGTAGGAAGTCTGCAGGGAATATTATGGCTGGGCAGAGGCTACAGATGTAGAGGAAGCTGCTGATGCCAGTGGCGCTAACCACAGGAACACCTATTTCAGCAACACACATGTGGAAATGAGCCACCACCACGTACCATCCACAAACAGCTTTGAGAGGCTGGTCATCTCCCGGGGTGGGGGCATGGCCAGGCAGGACACCAGAGCTCCCTGCTGCCACTGCCACCTGTGCCCTGCTGCAGCACAGGAGGGGATGCTACCATCACTGGTGTGTCAGGCCAGCAAGGCAGCCAGCTGCAAGAAACCAGGCACCAGCACCAGGAAGCAACAGGCAGGGCTGGAGGAGCTCAGGGAAAGATTTGAAGCCCAGGGATGAAACACTGTCTTTGTGTGCCCGGTACGAGGCTAGAGACTATGCTGGTCCCAGGAGAAGCACAACGCAACAGCTGGAAAAGGAAAATACGGCATCAACGGAGCCAAGTCCCTGCTGCCAGTTGCCTTGTTTTCTTGTAATTTATTGTTGTTTCCACACTCAAAACCAGGCACAATAAGGAAACTTAAGCAATCAGAGGCTGCTAATCAGCAAAGCTTTCCAAGAGCTCACCGAAGCCAAGAGGAAAGGCTCAACAACCACTCTCTGCTGATGCCATACAACAGGCATGTGGCACCTCTTTCTGCTGACACCCCAAGGGGAAGGGGGGCTGTATACACACAAGAGCAAGCATGCTTGCTCCTGTCTCACCTCCCCTACCATCTCAGGATGCAACACCAGGGCCAGCTGCCATGTGGCACAGATAACTTCCTGCTACTCACACCAACGGAGACCTGGATGTGGGCAGTCTTGGACCGAAGAGCCTGTTACTCTGCAGGAAGGAGCAGAACCCCAGGAGCCCATCCTCAAAGTTTATTAACTTTCCTTGCATTTCAGATAGCACTGGATAACATCTCCATGCAGAACAAAAGGAGAGGCTGTGTTGCCAGAGGCAGCTGCTGCTGCAGCTCAGCAGCGCCTTACCTTTGGGCATGATGCGATGCATTGCCACCGACAAGAAGAAGATGGAGTCACTGTAGTAGGTCCCTGATCCAGCGCTGAAGTGTTTCTGCATGGCTTCAACAATTGGAAACAGCTTTTCTGTCAGTTCATTCACATCATGGACAATTACCTGGGAAAGACACCAGAAACACCACTGAGCTGCTGCTTCTGGGGATGTGCCCAGCTCTGCAGCCTTTGCTCAGCCTGCACCACCACGGGGCAAGGGGGGGGAGGCTGTTAAAGCACAAATACAGCTGGTGACACTGCAGCTGCACAAAGAGGTCTGACTGCCCCAGTCCTTGCACGTTCCCCTACCACAATAGCCGACCAAGCGCAACACGGAAAGGAGGGAAGGATTTTTACAGCCATTTCAGAACTGTGAGATGGTCAGAGGCTTGAATCCGCTCACACAATCAAGTGTGTTCAATGTCTTGTGGTTTTTCGCTGGTCTGTTCCCACTGCCTACTGCAAGCATGTATCTGGTCTTCCATATGGAGTCTATCAGAAGAGGCGACAGCTTGCTCCAGGCTCTGGTATCCTGCTGTTCTGAAGCAAGCCAGACCACGTCACTTACCCTGAGGACCAAGACTTGCTCCCTGCTCCAAAGGCAGGCTGTGACAGGGACACAGCCCGGATTTCCTGAGCCTCAGCCCAGCATGGAGGCAAGCTTTGCAGCACGTCCCACTGCAGCTGGAGGGGGAAAAGAAGAATGGGCCACAGCACACCGAGGAAAATCCAAGCACCAGGAGTTACAGCAGAGCTGAGAAACTTCTCTAGATGGATCTCAGCCCACTTGTGCTGGGGCTTTTGCTCTGCACTTCTCAGCCCTGCTGGAGTCCATGGACTAGCACCAGCCCTGGCATGCCTGTGCAGGTTGTGGCTATGGGCCACAAACAGGAGCAATTGCAAATGTACCCTTGTCAGTGACTGAAATGTTACAAGCTTAGAATTAATTTTGGTCAAAGTCTAATGAACAGGAACTCTGATGCAGGCTGATGCTCGTTATACAGACAGAAGGACACAGGTCACTGAATCACACAAGACAACCAGAGGGATTGTCAGGGTAATTAAGAGAGATGAGGGACACGACCCCGGTGTGGATAAGGGGGAGTGCAGGAACTCAAATATGGAAGTCACGCTGCTTTCTCCAGGCTAGGGAAATCAGGAAGAGTCTTGCAGGAACTGAAGGCCAGCGAGGATGCAACTTTGAAGCAGTACTTGAATTTTAGAAAGGGGAGCCTATACCTCCTGTCTGAGGAATACCAAGGCACTGACCCAGGCTGGCCCTGCCTTCAGCAGGAAACTCAACCCCATGATCTCCATAGGTCCCTTCCAAACTAAACTATCCAATGATTCTATGGTTTCACTCCTTTTCCCTACTAAAACTTTAACTGCTTAAGAGCAAGGAGCCCTGCATTATACACTTAAAACATGCAGGTCTGTAATGCATGTAAGGCATTTGCCTTAAAAAAACCAACTAAACCAACAATTAAACCATATCAAGTGTTTCAGAGGAAAAGGTGGCTCTGATCTGAGGCAATGACCATCCTCTCTATGGGATACACCATGGGCTGCTGTGATGCTCAGCAAGGCTGGCACAGAGATGGAGGCAGTGAGCAGTCTGGACCTTCTTTCCCCCTGCCCTTCCTGCAGAAAACGTTACCCAGACAAAAGCATTCTCACATTAGAGCAGAGCTCACTGGTGGCAGGGAGCTGCTCGTGGGACCCGCAGTATGCCGAACACGGCAAGGTGGTGGGCCCGTCCTGACCACCTGTATGATGGCAGAGCGCATGGTGGGGTACATACAGCCACAGCAGAACCCCCACAGCCCCCCCCGGGAAGGGCATCCCAAACACCTGTCATCATCCAGGCGCTGTACAAGAGCACTCGCACAGGCTCGGTGGCCAGTGTGTCCCTCGGTGGGATGGCCACACTGCTGGCATCCCGGCTACTGGGCCCGGGGCCAAGTGCCTGCAGGAAGAAAAACACAGAACACCATGTACCTGGAAAACGCATGGGAGAGCTCATCAGCGGCCACACCTGGCTTTGGACAGCACAGCATACTCCCCAAGACACCAAGGGGGAAGAAACACCGTTACTGGTAACATTACAGCAGCCATGCCAAGCTGCATGCCGGCATCACCATCGCAGTTAGCACCAGCAGCACTGCAGGAACAGGCAGCAGAGCAGCTCAGCAGCATCAAGCACTGTAACCAGCAGTGATCCCAGGCGACCAAATACAGCAAAACACCACCACTGCCCAGGGGCAAAGGCACTTGCCTATGCACGGAGCTGAGCACCACCAGCACCTCCATCACTGGGATGCACGATGCTCTGCTCACAGCTCAGCTCGGCAGGGACAGCTTCAAGGCCTGGCCAGACTGGAGAAGCATGGAGGAGAAACACAGCATCTGCAACCACCCTTCTGCACTCAAGAAAGGCAACCTGAGGTCTGTACAGCACATAGGAAGCAGCTGAGCAGGGGGAAAACAAAGTCAAATACTAGTCATCTCTGAAATAAGCAGTGCCAAGGACCAGCGGACAAAAATCATGGGAAAAATACTCCTGAAACTCCAGACACAGCATCATCTGCCTCCTATCCCCCGCCAACGAAAACAGGAAAATTTGTGCCTTTTGCTCACCCTTTGGTTAGGCACTTCTGCAAAGCAAACTCCTGAGCAACTGAATTTTCCTTCTGCAGCCACAGGCCAGCCTCTCCAGGACAGTGAGGGCTTCTCCTCTCCCCGCTGCTGACTTCAGCACAGCTTGTTGATCTGCTGCTAATTTTGTACTTTGTTATTTATTTGTGTAGCAGCTTTCAGTAAATCTCTGTGGCTAAATCCGACCATGTTTGCTGAGAGCGTTAATGAAAGTAGGTTCTAGGGGTTTCCTTTGCAAGCAGTTTTATAAACACACATCCCACACAGAGAAAAGACCTTTTCAATTCATTCACTAGGAAAAAAAAATACACATTCTGTTTCTCTTCAACTTTCCCTCCTTCTCACACCAGGTATCTCTTCAGCTCTCTTGTAAGAGGAGAGCCACAGCAGCTCAGTTACATTCACCTTAGCATCTTTTCTCACAGCACCACGCCCACAGAGGAGTCAGAGTTTGGCAACATCCTTCACAGGGCTGATCTACACAGGCCACTAGCAAGAGAAGCGAGCACAGCAGAGTTAATTTTATTCTCTCAGGGGAACAGAATAAATAAGCGGTATGAATCAGCATAAGGAGTCAGGAGCATGCAGCCCAGAGCTGTAGGAAACGGGGGTGAGTCGGGGCTCTTTGTAAGCACAGTATCGGTCACTGGGACATGCCCAGGCTCGCCCCGGGCGTTTCCCACTCGCTGGGAAGCAGGAAAGGCTGCAGGATCAGTCGCAACCCACGGGACAGGCCATGCTCTCTGCGAGTGGAGAAGCTCTGGTAAAAATCCAGGCTCTCTGAGGACAAGGTACGGGCAGGAAGGCCAAGTCCTGGCTGGGCGCCGGCGTGCGGCAAGTCCTTCCTCTGGCACCGCTGCTCGCAGCGCTTTCCGGCCAACTTCCTCAGTCCGCACTGCTCCACACCCCACACTAAGCAGTCGCGCAAGCGCCACACTGCAGAGCAGGAGCTCCATCTGCCGCTCGCCGCTGTCACGCTTCGCTCTCAGCTCCGCGTCTGGGACACATCAGTACAGGCACTGTGGGACCGGTAACGACATGTCATGACCGCCCCAGGTCTGCTCTGTCCTAAGCCACAAGCTGATCCACACGCTCTACCGCTGCGCATCCCGAAGTCCCTCTGCTCTCTTCCTGGCAGGCGGCAGCCAGCTGCTTCCATCTCCAGGTGATTTTGGAGGTTCCTGAACTTCCCTAAGGAAAGAGAAGAGCTGGCCCATGACCTTCTCCAAGGGTTGGGATCCACATCTGATTCCTGGGCTTCACTCCAACAGGGGACCCAACTGATCCCAGCTTTGTTGGGAGGGGAACAAAGACAGCTCCAAAGGGAAAACCCAAATCACAACTTCATGAGGAAAAAGTTGAGAGGTTTTATTAATCCTGCATTTTATCACCTTGTCTCTGGGCCTGCTCTAAGACAACAACATAAGAACCAGTAAAGTGTTCTAGGGACACCACATGAATCAGGAAAGGAGAAGTCTCAGGATGGAAATGGGTTGCTACTGGAACTATGATTCTACCTGAGCATTCAACATTTTAGTGGCACCAAAGGTCCAAGCTAGTTTCCTGCTGATAAAGGAGAGTAATGGGGTAGGCTACACCAAAAATAAAGACCACTGTTGCCCACTCGCCCACCAGAAACTGTGCAGAGTTAGGGGCAAGGCTGTATGCTGGAGCATCAGGAAACAGTGTCTGCTCTGCACTAGGAACTCTACCCACAAACAGGTAAGTGGATGAACTGCCTGCCAATTACAGGCTAGTTAATGAAACCAGGGCACATCAGGCTCTGCCCAGAAAGAGGAAAGAAGGTGTCCCACTGAGTATATCCCTATGAGATCTCACCTGAGCCCTGCAGACCAAACTGCTTGCTTACACCCAGCAGATCAGCTCTGGCCCAAGACCTAATCACCAAGCTGTCAGCTAGGCTTTGCTGTGAGACCACAGCACCAAGGACACCCACCCTGAAACAGGCACACTGCTGCATGTCCTACCCCACGCACATTCGGCTCACAGGCCTGTGTGCCCCTGGAGAAGCCGCGCTGGCAAGGCTGCCCGGAGAGGAGTAATTTGGTTTCTGAGAAGAGCAGACAGCAGTAAGGCAGCCATGTGCACCAAGGGGTGTCTGGGAGGGATCTGCACACCATAGGCGGCCCATGTCCTACTCCATGGGGATACAGTATCACAACCATGAGTGAGAGCCACACATCCCGCATTTGCACTGCACTGTCATGAGGCAGCATGAGCCCACCCCGCTGTGACAGGCTCACAGAATCACAGAATCAGCTTAGCTGGAAAAGACCTTTAAGATCACCAAGTCCAAACGTTATCCCAGCACTGCCAAACCCACCACTAAACCATGTCACTAAGGGCAAACTGATCTCCCCTCAAGATCAACACTTACGGCTGCCTCACATGATCTCCACTCATAGCCACCCCTCATCTGCCCCCCACAGTGGCCCACATTGCATAGCTGCTGTCCCTGCCCGCACCATGGCCCTCACACCCCAGAGCTTCCCCTGCTCCCCCCTCATAACCTTCCCTATCTCCTGACTGCCCCTCACCCCCCATGGCCACCCCTCACATCCCATGGCTGCCCTTGCTCTCCCTTCATGATCTCCCCTCATGACTGCCCCTTCTCTCCCTCATGATCTTTCCTTATGGCCGCCCTTCCTCTCCCCTCATGCTCTCCCCCCAGGACTGCCCTTCTCCCCTCATGGCCATCCCTCATCTCTTCTCAGTATTTCCCATCACAACTGCCCCTTCTCTCCCCTCACCATCTTCCCTCATGGACACCCTTCTTCTCCCCACATGATCAACCCCCACGACAAACCCTCACCCTTCATGGCCAACCCTCATCTCTCCTCACAATCTCCCCTAATGGCCATCCCTCCTCTCCCCTCATGTTCTTCCCTCAAAGCCACCCCTCCTTCCCCCTCATGATCTCCCCTCATGGCCAGCCCTCCTTTCCCTTCATGATCTCCTCTTATGGCTGCCCTCTCTCTCCCCCTCATGATCTCCCCTCACAACTGCCCTTTACCCCTCATGGCCACCCCTCATCTCCCCTCACAATCTCCCCTAATGGCCATCCCTCCTCTTCCCTCATGACTTCCCCTCACAACTTCCCTTCCTCTCCCCCTCACGTTCTTCCCTCCTAGCTGCCCTTCCTCTACTCGCACTATCTCCCCTCACCCCTCATGGACACACCCCTTGTCTCCCCTCATGACTGTTCCTTCTCTCCCTCACCATCTTTCCTCATGGCTGCCCCTCGTTTCCTCACACGATCTCCCCTCATGGCCAGCCCTCTTTTCCCTTCACGATCTCCCATCACAACGGCCCTCCCTCTCCCCACTCATGATCTCCCCAATAGCCACCCCTCATCTCCCCTCATGATCTCCTTTCCTGACCACCCTTTGCCCCTCATGGCCCCTCTCGTCTCCCCTCATGTTCAACAGTGTTTAAATTAATATTGCCCCATTTTTGTACAACAACCACATGTATGCACTGCAGAGTCTGTTTCCAGCTCTACGCCTGTAATAAGGATTAACCACGTGCTATCTACTTTATTGCGTATACTCTCTTCCCCACTCTGTAACTCTACCTCTGCGTCTTTTTGCTTCTCCAACAATACAATCCTCACTAACTTAGCTACAAGGCCAGATTACAACAGAACAGACTCCTTTCTGTGCTTCATGCAGGCGGGTGTTCAGCATGTTCTGGACCAGGATCTGATCCTCTCCAATGCTCACTGCTGTGCACATCCCCTTCCTGCAGACCACTGAGCACAGCTAGCACTGTGCAGGTCCCCTGCCATGATACAGGACCTGACCAGGCACCAGCACTGCTAAAGAACCGTTTAAAGAAAAGGAGAGGTGGGACTGTTTACCAACAACAAACAATCTAATACGAACAACACAGTTTACATCTCTAGTTACATTTCAGGAGAGTTCAGCTAATACTAAATACCTGAAAGATGAGAAATTAAAAGTTACAGAAGTAGAGGCCACTTCCAAGCAGTGCTCTGCAGCAGCACCTCAGGACATGAGACAAGTTACCTCAGTCTCTTAACTTAATGCTCCTCCAGCTTTCAGACACTTGTTTAATGTGAAAGAAAACTTCACTTTGTGTGGACTGCACCGACTGCATTTTTGGGAGGTAGAACCGTATCTCTGGCAGGTAGCCAGATGGAAACCCTCCAACCTTTGCAGGCTCTCCATTCTCTTTTATTGAGGGACTCTAGCAGCAGGGCGAAGGCCTTTTCCGAACACAGTCCCACAGGACCACTTGGGAAGCCATTTACACGCAACCATATGTGGTGCTTGTCCTGAGGGGCTGAACTGGGGCTGAAGACGGTCTCTGGAAGAGAAACTGCACTTCTCATAGCCACTGCTGCCCTCCAGCACAAGTCGTTTACCAGAGATGCTCCCAGACCACACAGCCAGCCAGTCCTGGCTAACAGATTCCCCGGAGCTGCACCAGGACACCCCTGTGTCGGGAGCGGCAGGGAGCGGCAGGGAGCGGCAGGGAGCGCGAGGTCTCCGCTCGAACAGAACAAGCCCTTCAAAGGCTTCACTGGGGAGTGCACGGGGGAGAGCCGCAGCCTTCCCCAGCACAGACGGGAAGCAAACACCAACTTTGGGGAGCTGGAGCAAGGGCTACCAGTGATAAAGTCTCTCTGTGGGGAGTTGCTAGAGCGCTGCTTCCTTCGCCTAACAGGAGCACGAACTCTGCTGGGAGTCCCCTCACGATGACTCCTGGCAGGACTGCGGCTCACCAACAGCCCAGAGGACGCTCCGCATTGAGGTACCCCAGCTGCCCGCGGCCGCGCCCCGCCGTCCCCCTTTCCCTCGCACCTGGTGCCGGAAGGCGGCGCCGCGCAGGTCTCGCAGCAGCCCGAGGCCGATGTCGCGGCTGGCTCCGTCGGTGACGAGGTGGAAGTGCAGCGCGTCCCCGCCGCCCAGCCGGCCGTGCCGCAGCAGCGACCGCAGCGCCGCCTGCCCCTTGGCGCGCAGCGCGGGGCTCCGCTCCGCCTTGGTGAACATCATGAGGAGGTGCAGGTCGCGGCCCGTCGCCTCGCCGCCGCGCTGCGGATGCCGGTGCGCCGGCGCGGGCGGCGTGGCTCGCAGGCGGCGGGTGGCGCTGGAGAAGGTCTCGCCGCCGCCGCCCAGGTAGTAGAAGGCGCAGACGGCCAGAGCGGCCGCCGCCGCCAGCGCGCCCGGCTGCCAGCGGCCCCAGCCGCGCGCCGCCCCGGACAGCGCCGCCATTACGGGGCGGGGCCCCTCCCGGTCTGATCCCGCCTCTCCGGTCCGACACCGCCACCCCGGTCAGAGGCCGGTCACAGCATATAAAGGTTTAATCAAGTCCGGTATTTACAATTGTTACAGGATGTACAGTGGCTACAAAGGTAATAAATGCGTCTGCTCTCATTTACAACGACCGGCTACAGAAAACTACATTCAAGTTTTAAATACAAAGTCTACAGACTGACTGAATGGTTATAAGTTCTTTATAGCTACGCCTTAAAGGGGAGGAGTGCATAGGAGACCACAAGCATTTTCCTGCTGGAATGCTTAAAAACCACCAAGTACACAGGGACACGTGGATAAAGGGGAAAAAATAAAAATCATTCTTTCAGACAGAGCAACCTCTCCACTCAAGGACATGATTTCTCAATGATTTCTATCAAAACATGGAAAATCAGGCATTGTAACAGAAAAGTAAGTGGGATTTTTTTTCTCCTCTGTCATCGCCTTCCATGAGAAGAGAAACAAGAAAACACTGTATGCAGAAAGGTAAAGCAAGCACGTGAAAGGGGCTAAAACACAGTGTTCATCCTTTTTCCCGGTATTCCCTTGCTGAAGCTGTCCCTGTTTTAAAAATGTGTTTCTGTGCGAGCAAGACCTTGATGGCTCTCAGGCTGCACAAAAAACAAGTGGCATGAACTTTAATTTGGGGAAAAAATCCACCTGTGAATGGGCAGAGGGCAGTTTGCAGAACTGACTCTGAAAGTACTTTCAGTGGATTAAGTAATCAGAATAATGCACTCCGTCGTTTTGACAGTGTAAAAATATGACATCCTTAGAACTTGCACATCATTTGTAATTCTATCAAACGGTCCTTTTGTAGGCATTGTGGCACTTGAGATTTTCATGATGAAGAAGCAGAGTTAACATCCACACTTCAAAACAGATGGCTGCAGAAAAGCACCAAAGTCATGGGAAACATCACAGCCAACCCTAGCCTTAGTCTACTTCTCCCCCTTTTTTCTTCAGTGCTACAAAATTTTTGCTCCATCCAGAACTCTTGTAATTTGGACAACATTTGTGTACTGACGGCATACTGCAAAACAGGAGAAACTTCCTCCTGTATGGGGGTTTGCTGACAGTGATTGAAAGGTCTGGTTGCATTTTCTAGAACTGTTTCAGCTCAGTATAAAAACAGGTAAACCATAAAACCGAAAAGTGAAAAATGCAGTATTCATACAGGTCCTCTAATGCACTGACAGTAAAAGCCACAGAAGGTACAACGCTGCTGAAACAAGGGGGAGGACTGCCATTGATTTCAGTGACTTCTTGGATTAGGTCCCAATTGTTAAGGAAACTGAAGTCCACAATGTGCTAATGAACAACCAAAACAGGTGTTCAGACTGCAACATCTGTAGCTTGTGAAAGCAAAGACAAACTTCTACAATTTAACACCTTCATCCAACTTTATAGGAACAAATTCCACCATGCCTAATATACTTCAGTGGCATAATTCAGTATGATAACTGTACTGTACTGACATTAACATAAAACATGAAACCTTATGAACAATCAAAACAATGCAGACCGCTAAGGAGATGCCACACACACCAACATGCAACAAAAGTAAATTATGTCTCTGAAATCAAGTTGCATTAGAATATCTATTGAGCTCATGGACATCTGTCTTTCCAAGAGACTTTTGGGACACATGATTTAACTCTGGCTGGAAAAAATACATATGTAAAAAAATAAATCATCTTTCAATGGGCTATCTAGTAAATCACTAAAAATCCACATGAAAGCTGATTTTAAACTGTGTCACGCATCTACTGCTCTGTATCTCACCAATTATGACCTACTGTATTTCATACCTACATAGCAAAATGAACTGGAATTGAAGCTTTTTAATATCAGGTACAGAGTTAACCCACAAAAGAGCCTGTCTACTATTCTAGTTATACTCAGATTTATATTGTAATAAAAATGGAAGTTTCCTAATATTACTGAGTAAAAGATTAACGCCTGAGAACTTGATATGGAATCCAGATCTTCAGCACCCTGGTGATAATCATACTTTGTACTGTTATTAGGGGTTAAGTCTTGTGAGTTACAGAGGCTTCAGAGCACTGAGCTGGCCACGTCTGGTAGGACTAAGCCCTCAATACGTTTCAGGTAATTTAATGGCATTTTTGCTGATGAGCAATATACTAACATGTATTGCACCTGATCTGGGGAAAAAAAAATAAATAAAAAGCTTTAAGTAAATGTAAGCAGGACATCCTAGCGTTCCTGTAAGGATTGAGGAACAAGGCTGCAAGATGAGAAGTGACACACGTACCCCCTGAACCATTAAAACTCCAGAGCTGCTGACAAGAAGTAATACAACTTGTGAGTCAGGTATGTTAGTAGTCCTTTAGCATAAATAGACTGACACTGCTTCCCAGACAGATGGGATTTTGAAACGCAGCACATTGATCTGCAGAGCCACAAGAAAGAAACTTTTTGTGTCTACAGGAAGTCATCCTGCAAAATTTGTCACAAATTTTTGTGGCTAAAAAGGAAGATACTGGTGAAGATTTAAAGTCTCTCAAACATTTTCCAGCAGTATGGATTGAGATAGTGATTATGCCATTAAGTTTTATGTAGCTTTACACTACAGATAATCGCACTACATACTGCCTGTCATGTAGGCTGCAAAAGACAAATCTGTAGAAAAACCTATGTCTAAAGTGTATACTATACATAGTTACATTTGTCCCATCTGTACACCGGGAATTTTACTTTCTCTAAGGTCTACTAAAACATCCACTGCTGCTAAATACTGCAGATCAGGAAGTATATTATCATTTCAGATAGCTATTTAACTTACTTGAAATTACTACTTACAGGTGATATTCCTAAGTTTCTTATTATTCAGAGTATATGGACTCTTTAAATGGGCAGATTCTGCTTTTCCTAGCACAATAAGACCACACATGAAGCAACAAGTGGCTTGTAACGTTCTTCTGCTTAGAAAATGAATCTATTGGACAATTCTAAAATGCTATAACTTTGCAGCAATAATCACCCAGATGTGATGCATTATTATATATTTGATGCAAAATTATAAATATTTGAAGTGTCTTGTTAAAATTTAACATGTCAGAAAGTTTAATTTTACCATAGGTTACAGAATTTTTCTACCCAATTTTGCTGATCTTAGCCAGCTTGGAGAAATAAAAAAATTCATTTCCAGACTATATTTAAATAGCAGGTTAGGATAATGCCATGGCTGTTAGGATTATTAAAATCTCACATTGATGCTATGCTGCCTAAAAATTCTCTTTGAGTTGTCCACAAGGCAGACAAAGCATAAAGAACTGCATTTGCTAGTTCTGGGCTTCAGGTGATTACTATCCAGGTATTAAATAACCTGACACAAGCATGTATCTAGAGACAGCATTTATGCATGCACATTGTCAGAGTGGAACTCACTCCTGAATCAAGCAAGTTGTGTTGCTACCCATGGAACACAGCTAGAGACTATGTTCATCATGACTTTACAAAACATGCAGTGAAACTCCTAGGTTTTCTTGTGCGTATTTTAGTTTAGACAACAGGTATACGTACACATCTTTGCAGATTATATAAAGGATACTGCTTCCTGATATAAATGACTAATTGCCCTAAATATAGGGTGGCTGCATTACATGAGAGATTTTATACATTCAGCTTAGGGCTAGTAGTGAAGACATCAAAAAGAAAAAGTAACAAACAGCCTTCTTAGGTTTGTTCTACACAGACTCCATTAGCTCAATATTTACTTTTGTGTCTCAAATTTCAAGTCTTGATGTCAAAATACTATAAATCTCACATCATGTCCAGAGGATTAAGTTTATTTTTCATTAAAGGTTCCACATACTTATTTAAAAGTATACTTGCTGCACAGAAAGCTTCATTTAAGAGACAAAAGAAAAATAGACTGCTCTTAAAAGTTTGGTCCTCCAGGATATATACCTATTGTGACTGACCCGCAGCCACTAGCATAACGGCCAGCCTGGTGTAAAAGCTTCCACTGTGAAAGAGCTTGCAAAAGAGCAGGAATTACCACATCTTGTTATTAACAGCCTACCTCTAACCAGAGTCAGCATAGGAACAAGAGAATCTGTTAAGTCACAGACCCATAAACAGACGGACAACCAAGTCAGTCATTACCTGATTTCCCTTTCAAACAGTCCCAGAAAATGCAATCCAGACCTTCTTGTCAGAGGCACTTTCTTTACAGCAACAGGGAGACAGATGACAGTAGGCAGACACTAAATAACAAAGCTGGTCTGATCACCCTGCCATCCAGAGTCTGCAATGCATGAAGCTTTGCTACCTTATGGTATGAACCACAGACAAGCTTTGCACTGGCTAACAGGTACTGTTTTTATACTGAGCTAGTAGGTATTCCTTTTTATAAACATTTTCTTCAGCTGCTGAGGTATACATACTGTAGAACATAAAACAACTCATACTTTCCCCCAGCTACCACAATCTAAAGCTACAGTGGAATGGTCATTTTATCCAAACTATCTAACAAAACACATATAATTCATTCTGTTACAGTAAAAAATGACTTGCACTACAAGGATCAGGTTATTTTTCTTCTTGACACTTAAGACTTCTGGGAATCTGACTGCTGGAAACGGTTTAGCTTCTCTGGATTATTTGATGCCATTTGAGAAAAGTCACGAAAAATGTCCTGATAAATTTCATCTCCTAGGTAGAAAAAGAAAAGGAAAAGAATTTTAAATACATTTGTATTAGTTAACATCACCCACTGTTACACAAAATGCCCTATTGTGCTACCAAATACTGTGTAACACTTATTCATGCCTGAAGATTGCTTACAGATGGAATGACGCTGATGTGAACTCTCTGGGACTGTTTACTTGCATGCATGTCTGTAGAAGCAAATTAAACAAAGCCAAACTATACCTGAAAATGTATACCTCACAGGCAGCCACACAGAGGAAAGTTCAGAGTTAGAAAGGAAAAAATGAAAGCATTTTAAAGCAACATAAAAAGAAAAGTGTGTATTAGCTATTAAAGAATAAAATCCTTGTTTTTGCAAGGAGGTACTAACCAAAATTCTCTTCAGAAAAGTTGAATTATAGCATAATTTGTAATGTAAATAAGATTTACTTGGAAACACAGGTCAGAAGTCTTACAGACAGAACTCTCTATGAAAGAAACAAATCAGCAAGCAACAGTATTAAAAAAAAAAAAAAGCAATCCTAAGCATAGAAATTATTGTTCATAACTCCTTTTGGTCTATTACTTCAGCAAATATAGGTTTTTACATGTATTACTGAACATCCATTACATCTTTTAGTTTTATCTAAAAGAGTGATGATATTTTCCTTGAAAGTCTTTACCCTTTGTGCTTAAACACAACTCGACTACCAGGGCATATCCCAAAATGAGGGATGGCAGCAATTTCCACCAGGCCTGTCTCCCTCCCCCTCTCTGTCTACACAGGAAAACACATTCAGGAATGATTACTTATTGAGCCCTTGCCAACTCATTCTTTTGCCACTTTAAAACAGACATTTTTACATTCATCCGCTGCAGCATTTTGGGCCTTGAGTTCAGGTTCCATTTTAAAACATTAACCATAACCTACTGCCCTTCAAAGGGAATAAAATGCATAAAACATTTGGTCTGGTCAGGAACTATGCAGCTATCCAAATTTTACTGTCTTCCCAACGCAGATAACCACAGAGGACGCAAGATCCCAGCACTACCGTTTCTTGCTGACAGCTTGATTAATAGTATAACAAAGAAATCAACCCAAAAATCTTTCTCATCATGTATTCGAACATGAAGATTTTATCTGTGTCCCTCTCTAGTATGACTGCAGAAGAAAAGTATTATTCCAGCACTTTTTTTCCCAAATGGCATTTTAAAAATTGTATTTTTGTGTTTAAAAGTTTGAAGTAGAGTGAAAAGCTACATTGTTTGAATTTTTCCATCTTTTAATGCACATTTCCAAAATCAGAACTATTATTCTGTTGGAGATGAGACCTTTTCATTTGAAAACACTTTCAGAAATTACAACTGACCTTTCAGATATATTTAATGTGCATGGCATGTGGGTTTTTATCAAGGTGTAATGACACAATTTTCCCCAGACTTCAAAAGATAAAATTCATTCCATTCTGCTTTGCTAGGAAAAGTCAGTTCTAGTGAAATTCCCTTTTGGTTTTCAGATTTAGTTTCAAGTATGTTCTAGAGATGAAGCAGGCAGAGGACACGTTTTACCATAACAGTTTCTGGTTAGTACTTGCACTGGGAGATAAGCACAGAATGGAGTTGTTGCAAGAGAACAACTATCATGAACACAAGTCATAGTTAAGCTTGTATGATAAAACCAATTATGCTTTTAATACAGAAGTGGGTTCCACTGGTGAACTAGTACTGTAGGTCAGGTTGCAATATTTGGTTCTTTCAAATTAAGTTGAAAGAAAAAACAAAAGCTATTTCTGCACGATATATTGAGGCTCTGGTTTTAGCTCTATTACATAACAAAAATATTACATACAAAAATAAGACTAAAATAAAGTGCCCCTTTATTTTTAATGCAGCTTTTATGCTGCATTAAAATACATAATACTGTAAACCTTATTTTAAAATCCTACTTTAAAATTGAAATCTGGAAATTCCTTTTCCAAGCAATGTTCTCCCTAAAGTGCAGATTTTATGTACAAAAATACTATAACACTGCTTTACTGTGTAACACCAGAGTAACTCAAAAGGCACACATCATACATTCAAGAAGAGATAGGAAGAAAAAGTAGCAGTACTAATATCAAATAGTTAGCAGACATACCATAGCACCAGAAGATGAGCACTCCAGTATTATACAAAAAACAGTACAATGGTACATATGGCTTCTACCACCAGAAATGAGCTTTTTTGTGAAACAAGCTGGTTTCAGCTAGCTCCCATTCTAGGAATATTTTGGAAGACCAACTGTACCTTGCAAAGCAATATATAAACATTCTCTCAGTAGCTCCCACCAGATGGGTATATTTAAAATGGATATGTTAATACCATTACCTACATTAGTAATTGTTTCTCAACTGGTTTACTAAACTGGAGAAATAGGCAGTTGGCTTCACTCTGCTGATAACAAACTCATACATTGATATTTACCCTCATGTAGCTTCCAGCAAACATACAATTGTCTTAAAAAATCCTTATTTTCATCTAGAATCATAATTTTGGAAAAGAGGAATTCTAAAATAAGGGTGGTGCAGATAACTTAACATGCATCTGCAGCGAAAAAGACCTGCCTCCTCTATGACTATGTAAAGGTATCATACCTCACAGGAGCAGAGACAGGTTTTGTGCTTACACTTACACATTGACACAACCATTCAATAGGAGGCTAGCAGACATTAACATTTAAAATGCTCAAATATTTGTTTCAGCTTTCAGAAGAGACTCCAGCAGCAACTAAAGAATCAAGCAGAGGAAGAGCTATGCTGTTCAAAGATACAGCAAGATCTCCTGGCTGGGACACTGTGCTACAGCTTGTGGCCTGGATTTAACAAGTATTCTAATGATACCCTCCCCCTGATTTTGGGCAAGCTTCACCCATTGTGGCAGCTCTACTCATTTTTGTCAGTCTCGCCTGTTTACAAGGATCAGATATCACCTGTAAAACACCTGGATGAGATTGTATCAGCTGCAGTCTCTAGGTTCTACTGTAATACAAACTGATGAAAAAGTCACAAAGTTTTGAGTGACAGATTTACCCAGGTTTTTATTTCACCTACCTAATTGAAGAATCTGTCTAAAAAAACATTTTAAGCAAAATGTCAGGGAAAGTAGTCTCCACCACCTCCAGTTTAAACACATTCACATTTTCATGTAAGTACTGCCTGTGTTTGTTATGAATGAAACATTCTACTAAATATTTGTAATGTTTAATAACCAACTGAGGCTTTTTGTACAGACAGTACTTTTACTACAGTAACACATTTTCTGGTTTATAATAATTTTGTATTTGTGACAGGTCAATTAGTGATCTAAAATTTTAATTTATGATTTAGCACAGAGCTTTTGAACCAAAATACCTACCTCCCTTGAAGCAATGGCATCTTACTACTTGAAACTGATAGTTACTACCTCTATCACTTAAAATAAAAATGGGGAGAATCAAAAATACTTCAGGATTTGTTATGTTCAGCCTGTCAGTGAAGTAGTATGCATTATATCAGAAAATAGCTCTACATTCAAAATGGCCAAACTGGCAAAAGCCTCTTTCATATACATAGCCTGCTGCATTTTTTGAGTGTGGAATTCTTCCTCATTTAAGCTCATAATCAAGTGTATACTTTTAAGTTATCTGTTGCTTTGTCAAAGAAAGCATTTGAATGTCTGAGTGTCTATAGAACTTTTACTGTTTTAACCTGAATTTTCTAGAAGATCTGTTTAAATTTGATAAACATCTATTCTTAAGGAGAAACTAAATAAATTTGGTTTATTTAATAGAGTTATCTGGGATATCAACATGACACTCAGTGTTGCCCCTTGAGTACATTCCAGCCCCAATCTCGTAACAGGCATAAGCACACACAATCCTTGTGAATCAATGGGAAATACGTAAGGTCTTTATAGGAATGAGCCAAGAGTACTGAGCATTCAGCCTTAAAAATAAGGCTTGCCTTTTGCTACTGCCAGGTACAGCAGTGTGTTTTTAGCTGTCTAACTTAACAATAAGTGTACTTTCATTACTGACATTTGTAGAAGAAATTAGGTTCCTATGGAAGCATACCATAACAGAAGAAATGGTTTGCATAAATATCGCATCAGAACATAGTGTAAATTTGGACTGAGTGCTTGAGAATACAGTTTTTTAATTAAATAGTTTGTTACTTTCTTGTAACTGTTAGCTAGAATGTCTGCTGATTTTTATTCTTTTAATCAAATGGTAAGATACTATGCTTACAAAAATACATACTTAAAATCATAGAATAGTTAGGGTTGGAAAAGACCTTAAGATCATCTAGTTCCAACCCCCCGTCATGGGATGACTGTTTTGTTTCTTATTTGTATCTTAACAAAAAATATTTAAAAATAAAATCTGAGGAAATAATACTTTCCTATTTCTGTTTGGAGTTATTTTGAAATATTTGATGTACATTTTTACATAGATGTGCAAGCATTTTTTTTTTCTTAAAATAAAGAAAAAAGAGAAGCATTCCACAGGAAGGAAAATGATATCCTATCATAAGATGAACTCCTCAACTGTCTCTGATCAACCTGGGTCAGAAGGCTGCTATTGAATAATGTCAAGTAAATCCTAACATGACATGAGTTTCAATGGAACATCAATAGGAGAAAACTGTATAGACAACTAGCAGCAAAGAGGTTGGTAATGGTTGTAGTAACATACACTACTATAATAATGTACTTTAAACACTCTCCTTTTAGGTCCCCTAAATACTCTGACAAAGTCACACCAGCAAATTTCAATGAAGCCTTAACATGTGTCAGTTGTTGTTAAAAAAACACTACTGTATGAAGCTATTTTAAATTTCCCTCAGATCTTAAGAATCTAATTGTAAACTGATAAATTCCTGAATACACTTCCTATACTGCATTTCAGTATGGTTATTAGTGGAGTATTGACCTGGCTGTCCATAGAGTCCTTCCGATTCACGCATTTCTTCATTCATCCTTGCTAAACGCAACCTGTGATTTAGAAAACAAAGAGAACAGTGTCATATCTGAAGCACTAAGAGACCGCAATTCAAGACCCAAAATGCACTTTCAAACCTTACACCAAAGAGGCCATCTATGGATACTGCACCCTCTTTCATTTTTCTTTTGCTCTGCCTGTTTTTATGTAAAGGAATTCTGACATTTCTTTTATTTTTAAAGTTGAAACAGAATAGGAAACTCTAGTTACCCAGCCAAAAACAGGAGGTACAACTTACAATGTTACAATATCTGCATTTGCCGCTTCTATTGCTATACTCAATGGATCCTTCCCATCTTCATCAGTGGCATGCTGGTTTGCTCCTCGTTTTAGGAATAAACACACTTGTCTGTTTAGAAAAAGCATGTAAAAATAATTTCCACAGCAACAAAGGAAGAAGGTAAATAAATTCAAGCTGGATGCAATCTATTTGGTTTAAATCACCCAAGTCTCTTGAACAGATCAAAACAGCACTGTTCATCTAGAACAACTAAGACATTAACACAGTAGTAAGCAAAACCTTACTTATTTAATCCACATTACAAAGAGCCTAACTCAAATCACGCTAGCGCAGCAAGAAGTTGAACCCTTCAGAAGCAAGACTCTACCCTCCTGTATTACCCTCAGGTTGTAGAACCAAAAATCTCGTTCCTTTTGCCATGACAGACAAGCAGCACTGAGCAGTATAAATAAATACAGGAAAGAATGCAGCTCGCATGTGCCTGATTTACCCAACAGAAACTGGTTTTTATTCTGCTATTATAATTCTCCATCTTTATAAACAGGACAAACTGACCAAGATTACACCTTGAACTCTCCCAAGTTGTTGTACTGTACTTAGAATTTATGAATGCAGTTTGAGCACTACCGATCAGATTGTTGTGTCCTCATCTGAACTGAACTGTTACAGGGTTTCAGTTAAAAGTCATGATTCCAAAACTCAAGATGTAATGCAGTACATTTTGAAGTGAGATACACCCTCAATGCAACACACAAGTGGGATGAGTGAGCAAAAGCCTTGGCTGTCACACACCATTTCTCCTATTTGTATCATATTTCCTGAGAAACTAAGAAAAATCTCATGATTCTTCACCAGAACTTCATGCTGTTTCAAAGCATTATGAAATACACGTTTAAAATTAGACTAGAGTGTGTTTAAAGGTGTGCTTTGCTAGCGATGGGACTGCTAATTCAGTGGTATTTCCTCTCTCTTCACAAAAGTTAAGAAAAACCTAGATCATGAAATATACTAAAAAGCCAGAATCTTTGGGGAAATGAAGAAGCTTCACACTAACAGCTATAGTAAAGGATGGCCATGTACAAATCCTGGAGCAGTGAGTTTACCCAGTGTGTCCTAGAACTGTAGCGTGGTGCAGAGGTCCCCTTCCCTTCAAGTCCCTGATGTTCACGTTGGCCCCATTCTGCAGCAAAAATTCACAAGTAACCAATGAACCCTATGGAATAAAAGCAAAGAAACAGTTCAGCACCAGATCTCTAGAGTAAGAGCCAGACCTTCTCTGCCTTCTCACCACTGAGTCATGTGGCAAAGGGAACAATAAGAATTTGCTTCCATATAAAATTTAAACACTGCTAGGTTATACAATTCCAAATAAAGCATTAACTGGAAAAAAATAGTTCAAAAACAATTTTGAGAGAACACTGTAGAGACAACTTCAGCGCCACATTATCATTCATTAGCAAAGCAGCCTGTTCAAAAGGAACAGTGACACAGAAATATCCCTGTTATTCCACTTCCCCTCCTCCCACATCAGTTAGTGCTGTACATCACATACCCCTCGCACTGCCTGAATGAGTGGTGTTGCTTTGTTTTCTTCTAGGTTGACCCAGTTTACTTCAGCTCCATTAGCCAATGCTTCTGCCATATCAGGAAGATTCTTCTCAAAGGCAGCTCGATAGAGCTGCAACCCTGGACTAGGCTGTTTGGAGTCACAGAACACAGAAGACTCTTGCTTGTCTCCTTCTGAGGGGGAAAAAAAAAGCTTACCCAATCTCTTGTTTTTATAAGGTACCTCCTGGAATTCTGAGCAAAAATGTCATTTCTCTGGTGTAAGGTAGCTCCGGTTTTGCAGAACACTGGGCACTGTTGCCTCATTCTGCCAGGACAAGTCACAGATGCTTTTATCTTGTTCCAGCATTCAGGCACGGCCACTCCACAGAATTATTACTGCCCAGAAAACATTATCTCCCACAGTACTAGCATGTGTGCAGATCCTTCAATCTACATATTCCATATAATTTTTAAGAAATTATTTCAGGTTAGCGTGTGGTTTACCCTATACAGCAAGATATGAATAGAACTAATTTCCTGCAGATAGTCATACAAATATACCTACATCTGCAACAGCTGCATAGACTTGAATATGAGACTAATACTGTTCTGACCTGAATTTTGATAAAAAATAGCATTGTTATTTACTGATTACTTGCGCTGCTATAATCTTTTGGACTAAAGCATAATCTCTCTTATCATCTTGATAAGTTATACAGAATGAAGTCTGGGAGATAAAGACTTTGTCATATATAAGCTTTCATGAGCTACAGCATCCTGAGTGTTTCTACAATGCAGTTGCTGCTTGCCTACAAAACACAGCTGTGAACTACTGGATTTAAAACATACCTCAGAAGAGTGCTTAGATGTAGAAGAGTAAGTTTGCTTTACAAATAAATGTTCTGGATATTTTGACAGACCATACTCAATACCTCTGTCAGACCAGAATGCTAATATTAGATAGCAAATCATTTCATCAATGAGTTTATAAAACATTCAGTAAAGAGGAAGTAATGCTTAAAGACACGGTCGATTCCACATAAGCAGAAAACAGAACAAATAAGCAAGAATACTCAAACAACACATAAAAGAGTGTTATCTGTGACTTAACAGCAATTCTATCTCCACAGATTTAACTATTTATAAAAGGATTATGCATTTCTGTGGAGGCTTGTCTACCAAAATGCAGCATTGCTCTGTCCACGAAAAACACAGTTCTGGCTCAGTATCATCTGACTGGAAAAATAGTAACTCCCAGAACTCATTTAGAAGGATTCAAAGTCATTGTTAATACCAAGCCCAGAGGACAGAAAGGTCACTCAAGCAATTACCACCATTGTTCAAAATGTTTCAGCACACCAGGTAGAAAAGACATGAATTGTATCATGGAGTACTTATCTCTTACAAGAACATGCTACCAAGAAGTGATTAAATTTTCAGTTTACAGTACAAAGCTTAATGCACCTGGTTCATACAAGCTGTTGGCTGATATAGTAGAGGCAAGGTGTTCTCTGCTGTCATCAACACTCTGCTGGATCCCGCTGTCACTGCTTTGCACTGTTTTGGAGAGAAGCTGTGATTACTATGCAGACTGCAAGTTACCTACTTTTCACAGATACCATGATAATAAAGCAAGCTCTTATACTTGGTCCTGAACACATAGGGTTTTTTTAATGACTAGTAATTATTTGATAGTGCATCCACGGAAAAACATGAAGTCACATATTGCAACCATAACATCTGTAATAATAATAAATGTCAAAGATTATTAGAAAGGAAAAGATCAGGATAAGTAAAAAAGCTTAAATTATTTCATGAAAACACTAAGCAATGCAGTAGCCTGGAGGCAATAGATTAAAGGCAGGGAGATGGCCACAACACACAATGGATCACTAGTGCAAATACTGAACACGCCACAGCTGTAGTACTTACTACTACGTAGTTTTGAAGAGGTATCAAAGTAGGAGAAGAGTGAATCTAGTTCATCAGGACAGAACAGAGACTCCCGCCTTGCCTCGTCGCTACTAACAGCAACCCCTGGGACATGCAAGTTAGCAAAGCACAAAGCAGGCAGTAAGGAGGGGATAGGTCAGGAAAGAACGTTATTGGAAAAAAAAAGAATGAAAATATGGAGGAAAATATGGAAGAAAGAAGGTGGTTAATATGTTTCTGAATAAGCATCCCCACTCCAAACTCTTCCCCACCTAAAAATGCATGTGTCTGAATAAACCTTTTCTCCCCTATACTTTTGAACTAAGCTATGACCTACTTTAAATGAGATACTGGTTTCTCTGCAGGAGAGGCAGGAAATCAATTAACACAAAAATATGTTACTTAAAAAAGAATGTGGATAACATAGCTAAGGAGAGAAGTGTGTAAATACCTTTACGGGCTGCCACACCCTGTTCCCCTGCCAAAAGGGATTTTTCAGGGCCACTGTGCCTTTTCTCTTCCTTACTTTGAGGCAAACTTTTTGTTTCAGATTCAGGCAGAGATACTGATGCAGGCTGCTTCTCTACAAACTTTCTTTCCACATATTTTGCTCTGATGTATGTCTCCTTCTCCTGCCTGTCATATAGAAAAACATTAGAGTTCATAAGCTAATATTTTAGTATTACAACAACGTCCACTTCATATTAAAGCCAGTATCCAAAACTGTAGTTTGGCATTGCACATAAGACACATTTTCGGAAATATGAAAAGCATGCTGTATAACTCCTTCTGGATTCTTGATTAAATTTTGCATAAGGCTCAAAAGGAAGTAATTTTGTTAAGTTCGTACACACTGGTTTTGTTTGTTTGTTTTTTTTTTTTTTTTTTTTTTTTAGGCAAAGACCTTATAAAGTGGTAAGTGGAAGAAATAAGCATTAATTATTGTATGTTGCTTCTCAGTATTAATCCTTTATACATGTTTTACATTGTTAATAACCAATTAACACAGCATACATTTAGTTTCTTAGGTAAATATAAATTGCAACATTTGTTAAAGGAACATCAAAATTGCACAAGAGAACAATAACAATAATAAGCCTCAGGTAGGCACAGCCACCAGTTCTGTAATGTATACGGAAATATTTTTTCTTGTAACCTGAGGTTATCATCTTAAAACACACACACTATTTGTGACAAACTGATGAAAGGGGCTATACAAGTATTGCTATAGAAACTCCTGATAAGCAGCTATCCCTGGAAGGAATATGTAGCAGATCTCCTACACTATTTTTGTTATTGCTGTCTCCTAATTGCCAACACTTTATAAGCTGCTGTTTTCTACACCACAAAACTGCCTGATAGAAAGAAGCACAAAACGGGAAAGCTGGTAAAAACCAAAGTTTTATGCAGCAGAACAAAACATTAGGAAACCACCTTCAAACACAAATTATCATCAGAGAGAAAGGGAAAACAACAGTACCATCATAAGAAGGTTGCTGTAAAGCAGCAGCACTCATGTACAACGTAAACAGAAAGAGAGGATTCTGGGGATCAGGAACAAAAGTTAAACTCAAAGTCACTGTGAACAAAAGGCACAGCCACAGGTTCCTTCCAGGAGTGCTCACAGACCAAGTACAGCTGGCTGAGATGGTACAAAGCAGATGGGAAACAAAAGCAACATGCTCACATTGGTGAGGCTGAACAGGATGCTATAGAGTTGTCACCAAAAGGAGAGAGCAAGATCAGAAAAAAAAAACCCAGCCAAACAACCCACATGAACAGAAACATAAACAGAAGATGAAGCAGAAGGGGACCAACAGAAGGAATTCCCAGTAAAGACAGAAAGTGAGAAAAAGGTGGAAAGCAAAACATACTGGTGATAGGGGGAAACAGAGTAAATCATAGTTAACAGTTAAACACAGCTAACTGACAGTGTCTTTTAAAGCTGTAGGCTGAATGAAGCAACATGGAAAGGAAGAGGCACTCCTAATAAATTCCTACCTTTGGCTTCCATGTTGTGGCTTCTTTACTCCCACTTTTTCCAACTTGGCTTCATAAATTCTATTTATAACATCATTTCCCAATTCACACATAAGCTATGAAGCAAAATAAATAAATTCAAATACAGTTGCAAAAGGCTTCATCTACTTAGTTATTTTTAACCTCACTCAGCCTATTTTTACAACATAGTATTTTCACTGGTAAAAGTACACTTACAAAACTAAGCATGGGTTTATATCATGATAATGAAACAATCAGTGAATAGAGAGCCTAAATTCTGAGTAAGACAGCAAAAAACCACAGTCACTCTCTAAAGCACCATTCCCAGCTGAAAAAAGACCGCAAAAATTACCATCTGTCATTCAAAAATTTTTTTTGTGCAATCAGAATGACATCTTCAGGCCTCATTAACAAAGGTACTCTTTTCCACCAGCTTTGTTAGTACCTATTCTTATCCCATCAGCAAAAGACAATTAAATCAATACCATTCCATCTTGTTCCATAGACAATTTTGCTAAACCAAAATCTGTTATGTCTACAGAAAAAGACCAAAGACAGTAAGTAAGCCTGAAGACACTACTTTAAGGAGAACTTGGCCCAAGAAGTCCAACTTACTGATGGCAACAAACAGACTTCTTGCTTCCAATACCAGGTAGAACATTCCGCTCTGGTATTTACATGAACAGGACAAGGGGTGTCATTTTGGGTTTGGTTTTTGTTGTTGCTGTGTCATCAGCATGAACACATTGATACTAAAATTATTTAAGGTTAAACCACAAGACAAACACCCCTACTTACATTGTCTTTTGATTGTTCAGAATGGAGAAGCAATACCTAAGTACCAGAACGTCACAGCTAGAAACAAATGCTTTGCATTAGCCAACTGCTCACAAGCACCCCATGCATGAGTTCCTATTTCAGTATTTCAAGGTTACCCAATTTTCATAACCATGTATTTCAAGCTAGAATTTTGGCACACGAATACACATGAGCAGTTGTACAGGTGTACCCCTATAAGCCAGGACAGTATGGAATCAAGATTTCACTGTAAAATCTGACATCTGAATTTTCAACTATGATCATGCATTAGGCTGATGTATCACTTCCAAAATTTTTCAGCCCACTACATTATTGGTCTGTAAACAGACTTCCCTTCTTATATATTGAAGTATCAGATGAGATACTACTCAAAGTGCATTTGCAAACCTGAAGGTGTCACAAGTTCTTCTGACTTGCAAATTTGTACCAGAAATTACTACTGCTACTGCATGTATTATAAGAAAGTGTAAACAAAAAAACCCAACTATGAACATTTTCTACTCAAAGGCACAAACATCCACTGGGAAAAAAAGCAAGCATTTCCTACACTGAACTTTCTGATGCAGAGGCTTTAGAACAACAATTTAAGTACCAAATAGAAACTCGTTTCAAAACTATCATACCTTTAGAAGTTCAGGTTCCCATGAATCCAGTGTTAAAGATCTTACTTTTGAAAAGTGGACTCCCAAGCTCCTAAACAGCATGAGAAAAATACTAACCTGTAACTACATGCTACGTCTTACCTCAGACAGCTTTACCATTAATTTATGCAAATAAAGCAGTTACCTTAATTCTTTTTACAAACAGGGGTCTCTAATATTGCTTCAATATACATTTAAAGAGGCAAACACCACCATTCCTAATTAAGTCAATGCATATATCAAATACAGTTCTGAAATGTTCCCCAACCTGTGTATCCCAGAGCACTCAATGCACAGCGTGATTCCTAAGTTGATACTGGCCCAGCGAGGATCTGCCAAACCACAATCACAGCAGGCAGCATTACCAGGAATACACTGAACTCGCTGCAGAGCACTTTCTCCCTTTAACAACTTCTCTTTTGTCTCACTCCCAGATTCTAGGCTTCCAGCAGAAGGGGATGATTTCTTTTCCTGTTTCTAAAAAAGAAAACAAACAAAAATGGAGACACACACTAAATTAAAGAAATAAAAGTCCTATGGATACTGACTGGGCACTAGGATCTTCTAACTTCTGCATTTAAGGCCCAAGGAGAGCCATAGAACTGAAAAAGCTATTTTAGAAGAAATATAGAACTGAATACAGGAGTAGCCTACGACTTTTAATCATGCTACAGAAAAATCTCATCCAAACATACAGACCAAAGTAACATTAGTAAGATTAGTAAACGCAGCCCTTAAAGTTTCACTGCATTTCCACTGGAAGACAAACAGTGGATTCATTTTGTTCCTCTCCACATGTAAAAAGATGTTTTCTCTATTTTTAATTTCCAGGATCTAAAGGGGTGGTTATTGTTTCGTTGATTTTTAAACTTACCTCTGATTCATCCCCTTTCTCTCTATATGCTGTTGCAATACTGGTCTGAACAGCTTTAATCCATGCCTGCCGCAGCTTTTCCGAGTCTGCCTGAAGCATGCAGCTTCTGTGACAAATCACATGTGTACTCAAGATTCAGAGACTGATCAAGCAGCTAACATCAAACAACACATTCTTCAATAAACTAGAGAAAGTCTCTTTTATCACAAGTATATTGTTTAGTAGGCATCATCTAATACACCCATTTATTTTGAGAAAACAAAACAGCTAACCCTTTATAAATTACAAACTCTTTTTTTCAAAACTATTTGCAGGTAGTGCTAAACATAGATATAACTCTTCAAATAACCCAGAGAATGGCTTAGCTTCCTATTTCCTTTCTTCTTTCAATTTTGTCATTTTTATATGCTCACATGCACTTTACCTCCATGACCAATTACGCTAGACACAGGTATCAGCCCTTACATATACAGTTTAATGTAAATTTAATTAATGTAAATATGGTCACATCTCAAAATCATTCATTAAAAAAATCCACATCCTGCCCTTGCTGTATGCAGCAGGACTGCCGTACTTCTCCAAATACAACTGATAAACTGCACTGCTAAAGCTGAAAGATATTTTTATTTGGTAGCTTCATTTAGTGCATTCTGAAATGTAATTTAACACTACTGAGACAGCAACTTATTAATATGCTTCTCTCTCAATATGCCAGTCAAATCTGGAGAAACTGAGATCTGTTTTTGCATTACTGAGTAGCTCGATAGTATCAGCAATTACTAAGTTACAACTCCACACAAGAATGCATGTTTATTTTAATGCCAAAAGTAAACTAAACACTAGGAACACTTCTCACAGTATCACTTACTGTTAGCCAAAATTTCAGGGAACAGAATTGTTCAGATACTTTTCCTGTTTTGATCTGTCCCAAGAGAAATGTTAATCTCCCATTCCAAGACAACTGAACATAACTACTTTTTTATTTTTAAATAAACATGCGCCATCTCTTCTCCTTACTTTGTTGGAGAAACCACCTCAAAACAGAAACGTCTTTCTATGTCTTCACAGTGCTTAACTGTGCAAAGCCGCAAGTCTTCAACAACTACTGTGGGACTATCCTAAGAGACAAAAATTAACAAAAAAGTCACAGAGGAAAGTTAAAGTTGCCAAGAATTCCACATTATATAGAATTTAATTCTATTTGCTTGTTTACATAATTTTTTTCTCCAAAATATAATTTTAATTAGGTGGAATCAGAGGTACTTCACAGGAAATATTTAGATACATTTTAATGCTTAGTTATATTTAATGAACATTTACTACAAACTTTGTAAATTCCTTTTTGCCTACAATCCACTCCACTAAATAATCACCACGTTATTCAAAATAACAGTATTCAAAAGAGTTCAAAGACACTTTCAAAGAAATACAATTAATTCACAAATAAATAACATTATTTTGAAATTTTGAAAATTTGATTCAATTTATAAAAATCCTGTTCTATACTAACAGCACTTCAAAGGTGTATTAAAAAAGAAAAAGTACTTGGAATTCACAAATGCAGAATGCCCAATTCAACTGTGCTCACACAAACTCAACTGTTCCCTTTCCAGCTACAGAAATTAAGATCCTGGATTTGTTACCACCAGGTAACAAGGGACAGTCTCTGAACCTGGTCTGTTAAGACTGAAGAGAAATGAATGGTCATAGACTCTTCCTTCCCCACTCCTCTACCACCACCGCCCGCCCATACAGTTCTCTGCTTTTTTCCAGCATGGAGAACAGTTACAGCTATGTGGCACAAAAGCAGATTCTAGGACAGTGAACAAAGGAGCATAGGCCTAAAAGTTGCTTCAAAAGGCTGGCTTTACAGCTTGGGGCAGTGCTACACTGTGATATACAACTGTACTTTCTCACCAGCAAAAAGACAGCTATTCACTGCTGAACCACCCTACATTTTCAGTATTAAATACATGTACATGCTATTCCTGACTGTTTCATGACAAATGCTTTCATGCCATTTTTTCCCTTCTGCTCTCTCCCCAGCTGCTAAATTGGGTATGTGAACCCAGTAAGTAACTGGAGGGAACAGGTCCTGAAAGAGTTAAACACAACTGCTCAAAGAACAGGATGGAGTACTTCCCAGACAGCAAGTACAAGCCTTTTGCAACCAACAACTTTTAAGGGTCTTCAGAAACCTTCTCGGCAAGAAGGTAACAAACCCCAAGCCAATAATTATGTGCTTACAAGTTACTACACAGGAATCTCAAAATCTTTACGCATAGCTACTAATCTAATCTTACAAAGGGGAAACTAATTTAGAAACAGCAGTAGGTTGCTGAAGACCACACAGGATGCCAGTGTCAGCACTGTTTCTCCTTCCCCAATCAATCAGGAAAACCATCACCCAGGCCCCAGACTATCCCAGTTTTTGATACCTACCTTAAATTTCTTCTGGTACACAAGTTGGTTATTTTGTATTGAGAACCAGCGCCTATTCAAATGAAGAGACATCCAGAGAATACATAACTAGTTTTACAGTGCTTATTTGACCAAAATGTGCTAATACACAGTCTACAGAGAGACTGCCTACAAGAATTCACAAAATTAATGCCGTAGTCAGTTTTGCCAAGTATTTCGAGAAAACAATGACAAAAGGTGAAGCAGAGACAAACAGAAAAGAGCAAGGTTCAGATAATTTCAGTCATAAACAAATACATTCATGTTATGACATTAGTTAAGATACTACACAAAAGACTTTCATTTCAAAGACCATGTACTTCTGTATTTCAGCAGCAAATTACATTTTAAAGTAATTGTTTGATAAGACGAATTCAGACAGTTTGAATAACAAAAATCCTTAAACTATGTGAACTACTCACTCCTGAACTATTTTTGAGTATACCTAATAAATAGCTTACTAAGGCACTAAAATCCTACCATTGCTATCCTATGCAGATTTTACATCTATCTACAGTTAGTATTTCTTGACATTTTAGAGGCTGAAATAAAAAGACTGCATACAAAACCAAAGCAAAACCAAGAAAACCTTTAAAGTAGGATCCTAACTTAAGCCTCAGCTTTGTAGAAAAATATCAAACAAAAGATCTAAATAAGGCAGCCTATAAAATCCAAAAGATAATGTAACATTTACAAACTTCTCTGAATTCTATCCTCCCTTGTCAAACTCACTGTCCAGATAGGATACTGTTCATAAAGAATGGAAATACCATTTGTGTTTTGGAAAAAATTGAAAGTCCCTCAGATCTCTAACAGGGCATTTTATCAGACCGATAAATATAAAAAAGCGGCAAATATAACCATATAACCACACATGCCTAGCTCTTCTAGGGATGAACAAAATAAAAGCTAATCAATCATCACTGGTTTTGAACAGACAAAAAATGAAGGGAATGTAAAACGTAATTCAGCCCTGCAGAAAAATATACACTTCTTGGTTTTGTTCAGGTTTATAATGTGAACATGTGTTTATCACAGCATAATTCCTCAATGCCTCAAATACTCCACTTAACACATTTCACTTCCTCCTGCACTGCAAATAGTTTGAATGGCAACACTACATAAAATACTGAATGCAACATATCTTGTTATTCTCTACAGGCTGTTGAACTTGTAGCTACAGGTTACTACAATTAGTAACAAGAAGAGTCCATGTATTTTTTCAACCACCACAAGCCACTCATGAAAAGAAGTGAAGATTAAGAAAAATTAAAGTTAGTCTCAAATCAGAAATTCTAGTATTTGTTAGAAAAGTTAGTACTTCATAGACAGATGAGATTCTACCTTTTAAGAATCTTTTAAAATGTTGTGCAGATATATTTAATTTTAAAAGTAGTTTCAAAAGCAACAACAGGATTTTCTTTTAATACTGGATTTCAAACATAATAACAGACATCTTTCTGCCTTAAGCTAACTAAACAGAATAATGAAAAAATTAATCACTTCTTCAACTTATTAACAGCAGTATTTTTGGTCACTGCTATTTAAAAGGTATCACCTTTACCATCTATTAAAAAAAACAACAACAAAACAACAGCCTACAGATGCAGTAATATGAGCATAAGTTGGGTTATTGCTAATATTTAAATAGGTAACTTAACAAAAAGTAGACTAGACAATAAACTCCAGCTTTTTTATGTGCTTTTGTCAAACAGAACACCAAACAGAAAAGCATGGAAAGCAGTGCTTCAGTGATAAAGGAAAAAAAACAAGAAATAAAATTAAGCCTTGCCCCAAGATAACATGCAACAGAGCAAATCCTTAATAGCCTTAGGTGGTGTAATTAACTTCATTAATGTAATGCTTCATTTATTCTACAGCTAAATATTTAGTGAGTTACTAAAGTAAGAAAGCTCTAATCTGATTAACTGGATATAAGTGAGCACACAAACTGTAAGACAAATTTGTGTCATCTTTAAACCCTAGTCTAGAAATTTTCAAAGTATTTTAGACCCTTTTTTTTCCTAGCAGAGGAATTGAATCTGTTTAGGAGAACTTTCAAGTCCAAACAAAAAAGAGGGGAGGAGTTGGTATTTATTTTTTTTAAGGAAACATATTGAACAAATGCAGTATAACTTGAAGATCACACTTCTGAAGTAGATATCAAAAAAAAAAAAAAAAGAAATTTAACACATTTTATTGTATGCTTGAAAAAATAAAAGTGGCAGACTGCCCTCCAACACATGAGCACCACAGCAGTTTTATGCAGGCCAACAACTTTGAGTTATTTTATATTAACTATGTACCATCAATAAACTCCCTTAATTACTATAAGGAAAGAGACTGCTGGGGGTCTACAGCAGTAGCAGCCCGGAAGCTTTCAGGTACAATAAATGTACAGAAGGTGCTATTATACGGTATACAACCTCTATCCTGTTGCGAGAATTAACGTTCATAAATCTTTAGGCAACATGTGCATGTTAAGTACTGACCATTGTCAAAGTTGCTTTAAATGCGTCATTCTGTCAGTAACAGGAGAGGAGCATGGTAAAGGATAAAACATACTTTGGGAATCTGAGTAATTTGCACTGCCTCAGTGGTGCTTAAATATAGCTGTTAGGGTTTAGAAACTGAATGTTTTCCAACATTTATACCTACACAATTAAAAACTTAAATCATATCAGAAACAATACAAAATTAATTGAAAAACATTTCAAATTTTTGAGAACCAAGATTAACAAAAAAAATCCAAATGCTTTTTGATTCTCAAAAGGAAATCTTTTTCTTCACTAGTTACTATCAGCATGCAAATAAACCAGAGTGGTTAAGAATGCACAACATTTAAGAGTCACATCTTTATTTCCAATGCAGTTGATAAGAAAAAATCTCACCAACTTCGACTGGAAAAAGTCAAAACACTGATTACATAACACTCACAAGTTTGAGTGCAGAAACTTTAATTCCTTTTCGGCTAAATCTAGTTTGATCTTTCTTATTCTTTTAAAGTTGCTGAACAGCAGGTATAGTGGGGCATCCCAGGCAGAATCCTTCTGTTATTTTCTTAGACTGAGCCATTTATGCATCCATTGCAAGTAATCAAAATTAAATGCAGGGTTAATGAAGAGCTTTTTGCGTGCCAAAGAAACATTGGGAAGATAAAAAAGAAGCTGGTTGGTACCTGATGTGATCTGGCTTTTTCCTGTCATGTGAAAAAAGGGGGTAGGATTAAAACATAAGGGAAAGAAGGAGAAGGAAAGGAAAAATGCAAAATGAGCAAAATAAGCAAAGAATTAGCATGATCTGAAAATACAGCAGAATTAAAAAGGAAAACATTTAATGCATCCAACCTAAAACCTATGCAGATTATATCAGTGCTTGATAAATGTGTTTCTCCCTACACATGTTTATGTCTAGCTTTGTTCATGAGACAAACTTGTTCTTCATTTTAATTTCTGGGAACTAAAACAGCTTTCCACCTACTGCTCCACAATAATAAACGCACCTGATGTCATATCCTGATGCCTTAAGGAAAATGGTATACAATAAGAGATACTATTTACAAACAGATGTACTTCCAAAAACCAGGTCTCCATTCCTGTTGGTGTAAGACCTTCCAGTATAAAGATATGATTTTGATTCCACTAAAGCGTATTATCTGAAATACTCACATAGATTATATGCTATCCATTTAGTCACAACAAAATGAGTTTGCAAAATCTTCAGCTCTTTCAAAACACAGCAACATTGAATTGCAAATAGCTTGTGGTTTACTTTGTAACCTGTTCAAGCACTATTTGTTTCTCAAGCCAGTGTCATGCAGAACTATTCCAAGAACAGGAAATTCGATGCAATAGCCCAAATAACTATAATGTCTTGAGACAATGAAACCCAAGATGCCAGCTGACCCAGAAAGAAACTACATCATCCTAGCAAGAAATTAGCTTGGACTGAAAACAAACCAGGTCTTCATTTATTAGAACAGATTTGCCCCCCTTCAACGGGCTGCATTACATATTTTTGTTTTTAATTACTCCCCCAGCAACCAGACTTCTCCTAAAATAATCCACTATGGTGTCCACAGATTCATTGACCAAGACATGCATGCAGAATCACAGAATGGTTAGGGTTGGAAAGTATCACAATTCTCTAATTTGTTAGCTAGAACCGTACAGATGTGTGTCAAACCTAGACAAAATTCATTGTAATATTTCCTTTTATCTTATGTTTTTAATGCTGGCAAGTACATACTAATAGTGGTACTTGCAATGAATTTTGGTGCCCTTAATCTGTCTTAATACAGTACCTGAAAAGGCCTAGATCCATCAAAATATCAACTGATACCAACAGAGGAAAAAGACAAGCTATCATTTCCAACACGTTACTACTGACAGTGCAATAAGCAGTTAGCAAGGAAGATCAGTGCCATCACCCTTGGATCAGAACATCAGGAAATTCCAGCATTTCTTTCTAGGCTGGTTTTGTTTCAGGTGGTCGATTTTCCACCCACTTCCCAAAAAGACAGGGCATAAAATCAAGCAGCAAACTACCTATCCAATAAGAACACTGAAAATATCTTGTCTGTCTTGGGGCCTTTCAACTTCAGCTCCAAATTCCCTCACATAAAATATGTAATTCTCTAAATGTTTCCCCCTTTGGTATGTCATTGTAAATTTTTAAGCACAAAACAGTTTAATGCAATGATGCAGTCCTTTCCTCTACTCTGCCTAGTGACTGGAAAAGCACTCATCTCTACTATATGGTAAACTTTAACCAGTATTATCTCCCAGCAGCTGAAACTGCAATAGTACATAAGTAAAGTATTCCACCAGTAGAAACAGGCAGTGGAATGTGGCAATGACCACTTCAGTGCCTACCATGCAGCAAGCAACTACAAACGTATCCAGAAATACAAATAAAATAAAAATACATCTTTATTTTTAGTAAAATGGGGCTAGATTCAGAAATTAATACAAGCTGTCTTCATTAAGAAGATCTTAAACATGTATTTTATGTATTATAGTAGTAATTTCATAACAATTACAAATGGTTTATGAATGTGAAATACACAACTAAAATGACTGACTCAACTTCTAAACTGTGTTTATAGATAGCTGGTCTCTGCCTAATTCTGAAGCATTCCACTAGCCTATTGCAGTGAGATAAATTATAAAGATTTTACATTTTAAAAAATTAAAGGTTTAGCTTGATTGAATACTCCTGCGACAAGCAGAAGAAAAAACTATAAGCAAATATAAATTATACAGTAAACCCTGACTCATTACTCAGCTGCTTACCTTGGCCCTCTTAGTGTTTTTACTATATATGTTCAAACCCATAACTTAACCTGAAAGAATACCATTGCATATCTTAATTATGACTTTCCAATATTTATTTTGTGTCCATTCACACCAGGAACCTAGGAAGCGTATCTCCCAGTTTTTTCCCTTCACAGTCCTTTGATGACTGGCAGATTTGTTTTTGGAAACTCTGAATTTTGCTTGGATGAAACTAACCTAGAAAGTACATTACAGATGGATAATCAGACCACAGGACCAGACTAGAAGTAGTCCAAAGCAAAATCCCTTGTACTAGTTGCACATGACTTGGTAATACAGATACAGTCTTATTGACAACAGTGGCCCTTGCATCAGTCTATGGGTTTAAGTGAAACAATCACAATTTTTCATAGACTTGTGGTGTTCCAAGATGCTCAAGGAGTTATTATAATAACTAAGATTAGAAGACACCACATACTCAAATGCACATACTGGCCTTTGAAACACAGAAAGCAGTTTAACAGAAGCAATGCTGCAAAAATTACGGAGAAAAGAGAGTAAAAAGAGCTCTATATCACAATAAATTAATTTTGAAATTCAAGAACTGTATTCAACGATACTGTAAATGCTTCAACATATGTACAATATTTCCTTGAAAAGAGCTTATACCCTTGGAAGTACAAAAGAAATCCTGTTCAGGGAGAAAAATATATAAATAATCATAAAATATACATTGTTAAAGAGACATGTCTAACAATGCGTTTTGAATTCCCAACTGGACATTCAAAACTACTAAACAGAAGTCACTGCACAGGACAGGAATTGTAAAGGATAACAATTATGTGATTATCTTTTAGGAAAAATAACTTGAGTCTTGAGTCTACCACCAGGTTTCCCTGCTTCCAATGGCTATCCAACTTCCATTTTACTTTGTCCTCTAATGCTTATTTTCCAAGCATAGACATTTACATAGCTTATTGCATACAATCATAAGGATTGCTCTGTTTTAATCTCAAAGTAAGGCCAAAATGCAATTACAGAGCCAGACTGTACACAACAAGACAAGTTTTCCATATGCAGGACTTCTCCAGATTAAGATAAGACTTAAAAATACTTGCGAACAACTAGGACACAGAAGAAGAGAAAACTGTTTTTGAAGTATCATCTCTACATTAATTAACAGTCATCCAAGTACTCTGTCAAAACTGTGAAATCAGCGAGTTGCATATGTTATAAGTCAGACCAGAATTTAGCTTAACAAGCAGTATCTTAACAAACTAGTAAACAGAGGTTCTGAATAATTACCTGTTCCAAGTCTTGAAGGCATTGCTGGCTCGCTTAAATAGATAGCCTTCCATAACAATACCACTGGCTGCATCTACATTGTATTCTAGTTTAGTATCATCACTGGAATAATCCTAGTACAAAGGAACAAGACAAGAAAGAGACATTGCAGTTTCAAATGAAACTTCAACTATGGACAGCATTAGTGTCAAAACCAGTAAACATCTAGGAATAATGTTTTGCTTGCAATACTCATTAGTCAAGCCATGACTCTGAGCCCCAGCATTTGTTTTTTAAGCATTTTTAAGAGATCAGAATGCTGAAGATTTTTACTTTACCTGCACACAAGGGGAATTTCTTGCTCAGGTATGGTGACCTCTATAGCCAAGTAGAGGGCAAATATTACTGATAGAGCATCTGATGCTTCAACTGTCTGCTCAAATGATCTCACATATATTCCAAAGAAAGGGAAGAGTAGGGTAGAGGAAAGCGAGCAATGTGAGCTTCAAAACTGAAAAGCAATTGCAGGCAACTGTATAGAGCCAGTCATGCTTTAGCATTTTCTTCAGGTCTGCGATCTTGACAAGTGAGCCAGATTGGAACTTAGAAGACAAGTAATCAAAGATGATGCTAACAGTTATCTCTAAATTGAAGTGGTCAGGGTGCTGACAGTAACAACAAGAACTTAGCCATAATGTATTTTTTTTTTTATGATCTTTGATAAGAACATGAACCTAGAAGTAGGACAAGGGAATCAATCAATCTAGTAACAATAACAGCTAATAACAGTTAATAACGTCTGTGGTGATTGTTTGCTTTCCTATTGTCTGAAACAGCATGGATTCTTCCAGGGTTGCTATAGAGCTCAGGTATTCAGTGAGTGGGAGACTAACAGCTACTAGGGGTGCATAAAAAATCCACATGGACATCATTTATCATAAGCTATGTCCAGAGATCAAAGTAATATTATAATAAAAGTTATTATTTAATTTCACTGTTAGTAAAATATATCTGTAAGGTAAACTAACAAAATTCGGCTTCTTCCCCTTAATTAGGGCAGAATAGACACATCGCTTAGTTTCAGAACAAAACACCAAAAAAAACCCACCAAAATAAAACCAAAAAAAACCCCACCAACCCCAAACCCCACCAGGTTAAATACAGGACATTTCATAATGTCACCCTGCCACACCTTCTGCAGCTGTTTTTTGTAAATTGAAATATTAGCTTTGCATGGAAAGTAATCTGTGTTTTGTACCTTGCTCCTTAAGAATTTGTCTACAGTAGGGGAAAAGAAGCTATACTAAAAAAAAAGTAAGTTTTCAAATCAACGCCATTAGCCTTATGTATTAGTCCAGCCCTCCCCCAACCTTTCTTCTACACACCGCATTTACTCTTATACATGCATATAGCTTGGTTCAATCCAAGGTTAATTAAACAAGACAGCGAAGTGGTTACAAATATCAAAACAGTCCTTTACACTCCCAGGCCAGCAAAGCACCAAATTCCATAAATCTACAGTGTTTTCAGAGCCACTACCAATATCTCAACAGACTAACTAAATTTGAAATGTTAAACCTAGATTTTTATTAATTCACTGGCAGAAGATCAAGGCAAAAGTAAAAGTTCCATAACAAAACAAACTACAGCATCACTGCCATGTAGCGATCTGAATAAACACACAGGTTGCAAATAAAAGCTTCTCAAAAAACACAGATTTGTGCATTTACTATTCAGTATTTAATAGATTTGTTTTTCTGTCTGTTTTCTAGATCAGAACATGCTGAACATTAAAGACTTCATGTAAGCACAAACAGCCATACACCACAGTACAATTTTAACTTAGTATTTCACAACTTACGGCATACACAAACACCAAAGTGTTAAAAGTCCTGGTTTTTTCTTACCCTCTCAAAAAAAGAAAGGGCAGAACCCCTATAAGCACAAACAGACATGCTGATGACACATTCCCTCCCTCTCCCCAAACCTGATAAATTACTTTAACTTACCAGCTCCCAAACATAATGAAACCTGCTAAAGATTTGCATCTTTCTGCCACAGTGATGCCTGCAACTCCTTGTCTAGTGAAAGGCACCTTACATTCCCTCAGTCTTTTCTGTCCAAACTACTATGTAATCACATTTTCCTTCTGGTTTGGAGAACTGCTGCAGAAAACCTAACTGTCTTTTTCCAATGTATCCAGATTTACACTTTGTAGACATACACAAGCATGACAGGAAAACTCCTTTGGATCATTTATCACTCTATGCTCTCAGTCCAAACTATCTAAAATATTGAGTCCTTCTCATGAAGTACACTCAGTGTCATTTTAAATGGCTCCACTGATTGACTTGCACCTTTATACAGCAGATAAAGACACAAGAGTATACAGACTAATGTTTAATATTTTCCTAACTATACACAGCAGACTGCCAAGTGGTGTGGGATGGTAAAACTTCCATATATTGATAAAGTTGTGGTCAGGAAAAAGACAAACTAAAAAAGAAACAAACAGCCCCACTCTTAATTTCAATTAAAAGGATAAAACTGGAAAAAGGAACTAGATAAGCAGTCTCTGCTATTTTATAATTAAAAAGTAGGAGAAAAGCAGTCACATTACAGTTTATTTTTATCTTGGCACATGGAAAAGTTTAATGAATCGTGAAAAATAATCAGGGGTTTGAGAAAAATACATCCATATCTTTCCAGTATCCTGCATAAGAGAATCACACGTTAATAAATCCAGTCACTTTATGTGATTCAGAAATTCATATTCTTTAAGCAAAAACTCATGATAAAGACCAAATTTTAAACATTTATTTACTCATTAGATGTCAGTTAAGAGTAAAGTACATTTCACCTAATCAGAACTAAGAAAATTAAGCCAGTATTATTGAAGTTACACTGAAATGCTATACTGCACATTTCATTCAGATTTGAAGGAAGGAATATCAATGGCTTCTATTCTGACAGTTGTTTGCCTAGCTACTGGAAAAGAAACACACAGAAGCGGGCTATGTAAGTGAAGCATACAGCATGCTCTCATGCCTGGTGTTTTCTTTTTTTTCTTTAAATGTCCATGAGGCATAGCAAACTAGCTGGCAATGGAAAACCAACTTTCACTTCCACAATTAATACTAATCTGGTGGGTCACAGAATACTTATTAGTCTTGATGGTCTTTCAGTGAATGCATTTTCATACAAACTTATCCATTTATCACACATATTGGATTAATTTCATACCGTGCATGTTTTCTGTTTCTCTACATATAATTTTCTTGTTACCGAAAGATAAGCCCCAGCACTTTTTCAGCAGCAGCAGTTTTCAATTTACTTTCAATATGAAGCTTGCTAGCAAGTCATGAAAGCTATTCAAGCCATTTTCCCAGTAAATCTTAGGGACTGTATCAGCATTTTAATATTGAAAATATATTCAATATGGGTTTTATTTTAGGGAAACAGATTGTTTTAAATTTTTAAAAGGCAGTAAATGGGGGTGTATAAGTACGAAAGAGAACACTACTCTGAAAAGTACTCCAGCACACACTAACAGAAGACACTATGTGACCCTCCCATTTAGAAAGTTGCTTCCATTCCCTTCCCATCAGCAAAAGAATGTCATGCTTAAGTTGAAAGTCCCTTGAGAAAGGGCTTAAAACAACAACACGCGCAAGTAACAAGGCTTACAGTCCAAGATGAAGTGAAAGAAAGCGAGATAGTCACTGAATATACACATCACTTGAAATACTGGCACATCCTTGCTTTTTGAGACAGGATTTAGTTTGCATTACTTCTCAACAGCAGCTCTGGTTTATGCCTGCAGTAGCATCTGGTTTCCTATCACCTTGTTTATTCAAGATGTTAAAAAATTTCAAATCACTCTCACTCCAGCTGTTTCCTGAGCAGCGCTTTGGAAGCAGAATTTTTTTTTTTAATGACAAAGGGGTTTGAATACAACAAAAACTATTTCAAGTTCAATGCAAACATTTTTCCTGTTTCATTTCCCTCATTTCAGAAATAGCAGCTTTGTCTCCAAACGAAAAGCCATAATGCTGTTTACACATCCAACTGATTTTTAAATTATTTCTTAAATCAACATGTTACTACAGCAATGGGCTGCAAGCTGTTCAGAAAACAAGAGTTACAAGTCTTAAGTGACACTGACACTGTGACACCACTCTTTAGATACACATCTTTCCTATGAAAATATACGGAAAAATGTTCCCAGAAGGATCATGACATTTCTAGATTAATTCATAGTATGTGTTGCTCCAGATTAACACATAATTTCTTACACTAAAAAGTCTCCGGCATATTTGCTGAGTAAATATGACGACAAAAGTTAAACAAAAAAATGAGACATCAATTCTCTGAAAATTGAAATCAGACTATAGTGGTGACCAAGCCCTTCCATGACTTTTGCATTAGCCTCTTAGACAACAACCTCATTAAACAGGATGACGATTATAAAGCAAAGTGAGATGAGTTAATTAGTGCAACTATTCTGCATGCATATGCACATATATGCAAACACAGGTAGTGTGTGGGTAGGTGTGTGCACACGTGCACTTACCTAAACATTTCAGAAAAGGAACTGTTCTTTATCTACACAATGAAGAAAAGGCATCATTCTGAAGCATTAGATTAAAACTTCAGTATATTAAATGCATATATACCTCATGGAATATTCAAGACGAGAAGCAGAAGTTTCAATAGTTATAAAACATAGAAAGATTTGGCACTGAGAGATTTGGGAACATATGCCTAAGAGGCAGTGCAGTGGAAAGCAACATGACAAGCCGTGAGAACAGAGAACAAGGTTGCCATTCTGGTCAGGTTGACCAGGTGTCAAATAAGGAACAAGATCCAAGGTCTAAAGCAGTTCAAGATCCTGAAATCCTGATGAGCTGGAAGCAAACTTGATGGTAAGGTTGGGAAAAGCAGGTAGGAAGAGACAAAAACCAGACAACATGATCTGAATGGGAAACCAAGAAAGTTATTTGACAAGCTGTAAGAAGAACCTGCAATAAAGCATGCCCTCCAAAGCCCAGATACACTCATCTAGGCATTGTCATCACAAAAATGCATCCGTGACTTCACTGATAAGGACAGGAGACAACATGTAACTTGAAACACAGAACTTTAGAGGACAACATACAATACAATCTGACTGCCCTGATTATATTTTAGAGACAGTGTAAAATTGTCATTCACTTAAAATAAGGAACAATACAGAAATAACCTCAGTGATTACAATTTGTACTAGAAAGCAAGAATATTTGTACTATGCAAAGATAGAACTTAATTAGTTTCATGAAGCTTAAAATTTTCAATAACCATTGATACTATTAGGAATATTTTACCTGTAAAGCAGCCTTAAGCAGCATTTGAAGAAAAAACAAAGACTGTAAACACCACTGGCAACAGCAATTACCGTAATTCACAGCAATAAGTTATTATTTCTATGGCCAATTAAAGGACAATTGAGCATAATTTACACCTTTCACCAAGCACCCCTGTTCTGTAACAGTAAAATCCTCAACTACTGCCCACTCCTGAAACAAGGCCTATTCAGCACAAAGAAATTAAAATTTGAACATCAACGTTAATTCTCCAGTTCCATCTCTTCCTTATTTTCCTTCTTTCTTCCCCTTCCTTGCCTGTATTTACCTCTTGTCTGCCTCCAAGCAGAGTACATCCCCACTGCCTTAAAATCCATCACTGTGTCTGCTCAATTTCATAGCAATCCTAATGCTTCCCACTAATTCCAGCAGGCATGATGGGATGAAGTGACAAACCCATTTTTAGCAACCAAAATCATTACTTTTTCCCATGAGTATTAATATTGATTCTTACTAAGGCTACCTAAATCATACTCTTAACAAGTTCTCATTCCTGAGTTTACTCATCAGATTTCGTTTACATTAGGCTTTTTTTTTATGCCACCTGAATGCATATAGAATGTATCTGATTGAGAGTAAGAAGTGTTGCATTACCTTTAAACTGGTATCTAATCAAAACTACCTGCAGTATTAGCTCACTACCAGAGAATTCAGTGAAAATATTTTTAACTTCTAGCATTATACCTGCAAAACCAGTACTGATGTAGAGCTTCTGAAACATCCAAACAAAAGAAATCATTCCCCCCCAATATGAATTACCTAGATAGTTCTCAACAAGCAAAAATATTGCACATACGAATCTTCTCAAACCAGCAATTTATTGTTATCACTTTACACAGTTGAACACCGTACATTAGACAGCCTTCACGAAAGTTTACTTTTGCTCTTTCTATGCAACAGCAGCTGCCACACTACCTCAAAGTGCTGCATTCTTATTTGGCACAGTCCAGAAAGCAACACATGACTGAAGGACTGTGCAGTATATACATCCCTTCTACAGACACACAGGAGGGAAAACCAGCAACTTTTACAACTAAATTCCTATTACACCTTGGATTGAACAAAGAGTTCTATTGAAATGGTACAGTCCCAGCATTCAATTATATTCCACTGTTCTATATATGCTTCATAACTAAACAATCTTCTGTCTGTAAAACAAAATTAGTATCTACAATCCAACCCTAAGCTTAATGATGCATAAGTCTCTTTCTCTGCACTAAAGATACTATCCCTCAGAGTACTGATGCAAAGATGCACTGCTGGGAAGAAATGCTAGAGACAAAAATGTGCGCGCAGTCTACCTCTTACATTCTCTCAAGTACCTTTTGTTGAATAGTGGAGTGCTTTTGCTCCATATCTCTCTTCTCCTTTGCAGCATCTACAGCCAACTGATCCAGCTGTAAAGAGAAACAGAAAATTGTATCTTTAGATATCAAGAGAAATTTGGCTCAGTAGATTTCATAACACTGACAAAAAAAGAACACATTATGTCTAGACACTGTATGACTTTTGTTTTATTTGCATAGTGTAATTACTTCTCTGGTCAGAAAATGTTTACCTCGAATAACCACTGAAGCCTTGCTTAACAACACACTGCACTACCATCCTGAATTAACCTGTACGAAAGGTACACATTTCTTGTAAGCCTTAGAAGAAATGTGTCAAAGAACAGCATGGTGCCAAGCATATGCGACTCTATACCGCATTGGTGCTCAGACTCTGAGGAGAATGACTCATGCTTTAGCTGCTCTGGCTGGCTGGCCTATGCAGCAGCGCTGGCATTAGCAGCAAAAACTACAGGGAGCAAATGCTAGTGACTTTTCCCCTCCACAAAGTGAAGGGACAGCCCCAACCAGCCTTTTGTACTAATAGTTTTGATCAGGTCACCAGCAGCACTTGAGTAAGTCTCCATGAAATCTTAGGTAGAGCCATTCAAACTGTTTCTAGCTTCAGAAGAAAAAATAATATGATTTTGTACAGAAGAGAGACTGTCACAACAGAGAGGGTTTCAGTTAGCATCCTTACAAAGTTTGTGATGATTAAGGAAAACCCCACCCCGCTATCAAAAACTTGCTGCGAGTTTGTCTATAGCACTGCCATATAAACTTTTTCCTTTTAATACCAGAAGGGGAAAAAAAAACCAGCAGGAAATTTAAGATATCCTGTACGAAAGTTGCACTTGGGTTTTTTTGTGGTTGCTTTGCTTTGGGTTTGGTTGGTGGTTTTGGTGCGGTGTTTTGGTGTTTCTATTTTGGGGGCTTTTTGGGGGGAGTTGGTTTTTGTTTGGTTAATTTTATAGGTATTTTTGTGGTTGGTTGGTTTTTGGGTTTGTTTTTTTTCAGACTTTGATGTTTAAATCAGAAATATGGTGAAGTGAAGGAGCAGATGCTGCCAAATGACCAGCAATCTTTGTACTTATGTGACACGCTGTGACATCAGATGAACTCCTTATCCACCTTGTAATACAGGGCTGCCGTTAACCCCAGTCACTGCATCTTACTGAGTAACAATGTAGATGTAACACTAAACACAGCAGTACAGCCTGAAGCTTTACATCTGTGGGACAGACCTTGCCCCACTCCAGGCCTAGAACAAGTAAACCAGGAACAGTGCAACAGCAGCTTTCCAGCTGAAGTCAGTCACGTGGCAGAGGGCACAGTATGACTAACAGAACCTCTAATTCGCACACAAATAGCATCGGCTCCACCCACTCTCATAACCACAAGCAAGAACCCCTGCCAACTTTGGTCATTTTCCAGGGTTGAACTTCTCCTGCTTGAAATCACGGAACAGAATCACAGATTATCTCAAGTTGGAAAGGACCCATATGAATCATCAAGTCCGACTCCCTGCTCCTCACAGGACTACCTAAAATTAAACCATGTAACTTAAGAGCATTGTCCATACACACCATGAACTCTAATGGGCAATGATACATATGAGAGTAAAAAGGGACAATAACTGGCTTGTACACCCTTGTGCTAGACAGTCTCTAACAATTATGGAGCCATCAGACAGTCAGGATATTTGGATCCAATTCCATATTCTGTCAATTTTCTTAACTCTTCTCTCACTAATTTCTTCTCTGGCTAAAATGGCCATTACCAGCCCTTTCATACCTTACAAATATTTGTGAACACAGACATGTTAAAGACTGAAGTGTCCAGGCATCATATTTATGCAGCTACATGTCTTAAAAATTATAGAAGAGCCTCTAAAACTGACTGTGCTGCCACTGTACTCAAAGACAGTTTTGCACCAAGAATCCTGGGAAACTCACTCTTTAGTGATAAAGGTGAAAAATAGCCCAAGGGCTATTCAAGACTTTATAGGAATCAAGCTTCTTACTAAAACCTCAGATTCAGGAATCTGCACAAGGCCCCCAAGAAATTCTTCCTCCTACCTTGCTAGACCAAACAAGATAGCCACATTTAGGTTAGGGTAATGACCTCTAATTTATCTTAATGTCGTGATTTAAGGCCTGCCACACAGCTCATTCACTGCCCCCCTCCCCCTCCTCCCTCGGCTCCAGGAGAGATGGGGAAGAGAATCGAGAGAATACAACTCCCACAGGTTGAGATAAGAACAGTCCAGTAACTAAGGTATAACACAAACCACTGCTGCTACCACCA